>VDFB02352067.1:0-10190 GCA_007258455.2 Sequoia sempervirens | reverse complement strand
CTTCATTCAAATTTTTTATTTTGGTCATATTTGGATCCATTTAAGTGGATGCATGGTTTATTTGAAGCTATCAACTCTCCAATTATACCTTTGTTGGAATATATTATAGTGCCCCCTAGAAGCCACATTCACTAGGAAATGTGTATACAAAATATGTGAAATATCTTATCCATCTCCATCTTCATATCCATCTCTATCTTTATATTCCTCTCTATGTATCTCTCCCATCTCTAACTACTTACCTCTCCTTGCATCTCTCTCTCTTCCCCCTCTATCTTTTCCACTATATCTATCCTACTATATCAATCTCTTTATCTCTTTATCTCTCCCTCTCTCTCCCTCTATAACTCTCTCTCATCACACACGCACACACGTGCACTCCATATTTCTCCACCCCTATCTCTATCTATATATCTCTCACTCACAAACACACAATCCTTGTTTCTCCCTCCCTATCTCTATCTCTATCTATCTATCTCTCCTCCCTCTCTCTATTGCTTGTCTCTATCTCTCTATTCTACCTATTTATCTCTTTATCTTCCCATTTATTGATATCTTCCTCTTTCTCTCTCACTCTATCACCCCTATTTCTCTCTTCCTCTCTCCATCTCTATTTGTCTATATCTACTTCTCTTTATTTGTCAATCTCTCACTCTCTATCTCCCTCTCCCCAAATCTCTATATCTTCTTATATCTATATCTCTTTATCACTATTGAAATGTGGGAAAATAGGTTTGGGGAAAATGTGTTATGAAAGGGGGTTCATCAAAAAGACCTATTTCCCCAATTTCATTCAAGGAAATGACATCCAAAAGATGAAGTTACTGTCAACCAAAAGGTGAGTCAAATCAAGGTATGAATCAACAAATTTCCTATCTATGCAAGGATGGGGGTATAAGCTAAATAACACTTTGGAGAGAAATATCAAAACCATTAAACAAACTCCAAAATGAAAGCTATGAAATGCAAATGAAGAACAGTAATCAAAAGGAATATATGGAAATGGGAAAACAATGTGTATCTTTTGCTAAAAGTCACCTTTTGAAGCTCACCGAAGACTCATTCGCCCTATGGTGAATGGGTCCTTTCTAGGGTTCTTTGAAATCTGTTTTTGGGTTCTCTTTTGATATGATTGCACTCCCAGATTCTCGAGTTTCACTGTCGAATAGCTGGAAATAAATTTTGTAGAAGAGTTTATGTGAAATGACAAATTTTCTTGCAACTTTGACAACTTTGCAACTTTCTTCAATTTTTCTCTTCAAAGGATCTCTAACTTAAAATCTACAATTGCATATCAAAGAGAGAAAAATGTTGTTTGTTAGGTGCATGGGGGTTTGCCTTGGTCAAACCCCATTTTGTTTATTAAACCTTGTAATGAAATAGAAAAGAATGAAGGAATGATGAATGAACAACAATATGTAACAACTCACCAAACCTTATTGGAACCTTGGATTGTAGATATGCAACTAGCATGAATTAGCTTCAATGGATGTGGATTTTGATCATGAAACTTGATTAGAAACAATGCTTTTAATAGATCTTGAACTCTATATCACCATATTAGCTCAAACAACATGTATGATGCAATAAATCTTTGACATGACAATGGAATCTTGATTACTACAATAATATTCCATAATTATGCCCTTGAATTCCTTGAAAATGCTCTAATAACACTCTTGTGAAAATACTCTTGATCTCATGAATTTTTCTTAGGAATGATTGAAAGTCTTAGGATGAAACATATTGAAATAACCTCTTATTTATACATATCTTGACATTAATTCCTGAAATTCAAATATCACAAGCTAACATCTGAATATACATTTGAAATCTTTAAAATACCACCAAAAAAAAATTTGAATTTAGGTCCTAGGTGCAAGTGAGAACCCATTCGCCCTAAGGTGAATGGGTCCTAGGCCACTTGCCTAGGACACACAATGCTTGATGTTAAACCTTATGTTATAGCATTTATGAATGTCGGGTTTTATCCCTCAAAAATTGCAATTATTTAGGAGTGGATTTGAATTGAAGGGGCCAATTAAGGAAAATTAGCCTCAATTAATTAATTAAAGCTCTAGATTAGTGTAAAAGTGTAAAGGTACACCTTACAACACCAAAAATAAGGCATAATTAAGTCCATTTTAAGTAAAAGGCTCTAAACTTAATGTGAATATGTAAAATACATATTACAACACTAAATTAAGGCATCATTGAGCTTGTTTATTTATCAATTAGTCATTCCCAAATTAAGTGTGAAAAAGGGATACTTTTTCTTACACTACATTTAGCACCCACTTTAGTGTGAGGATGAGCGCAAGTGAAAAATCACACTAAAGTAGGCATTCAAGACACTTATGTATGCAATAATGATAGAGATACACAATCAATACACCATAAAAGACCAAGAAGATCAAGCCTAGATAGTTTGATCGACACAAAACACATCTAAGCTTTCGGTTTTAAGCTCACTCTGGGGTAGTGAAATCTCAAGTTTCCCACTAGGTGAGTATCCCAAAAGGGTGGAAAACGAGAGAATCATATTAGTCTCCCATACCATATCAAAATTTTCCTCCTAACAAGTTCAATAAGGCACCACAAGGCAAGGCTCCACAGGAAAGCAAGGTGTGTTATGCTAGGTGGCCTTAAATTTAGGGTTTGAGCTTCATAGGACTTAACAAGCTGCATTATGCTAAACACCTATGAACAAGGTAAGGCTCCACAAGCAAGCAAAGTGTGTTATACTAGATGGCCTTGAATGTAGGGTTCGAGCTTCATAAGGCTAACAAGTTGCGTTATGCTAACACTTATGAACAATAATGCTAGTAAAAGTTTTTATGTTCAAAGGGATTTTGCTTAGTTTGTGTAAAGTATTCTTCTTAGGGAAATTGTGCCTAATGTCTCCAAGAGAGGACAAGTCAAGAGTAAAAGATTCACAACTTAGGGAATGTAGTGTGTCGCATCACCGCTAAGAAGAAAGTCGTATGCTAAGAAATATCACACTCTTGGAGGACATCAAACCCAATGACACCACCAAGAAAATGACACTTCACAAGAATAAAGAAAATCGCACCATGAAACATGAGAAATGTCGAAAGATATTATCAATGTATGCCCCCACTTTAAAGCGGTTGCTAACACCATTGTTGTGAGCAATTGATTTAAAGTAGCCAATGTTCAATCTTAAGACATGAGCTTACTCAAAAAGCCCTATGCTAAGTCATATGTTTTTGAAATGAAGCTACATCATGTAAAAGGAAGGAGGGGTTACCCCCAAAAATACACGAGGGATCTATGGATTCAGGGTCAGTATATATTTGCTATAGTGTTGTTATAGAGCTCAAAAACGTCATCATTCCCCAAATACTCATAGAATTACAAGAATGACACAAAGAGACCAAAAACAAAGAAAAAGCCTTTCGGGTGAACATGGAAGAGACCTAAATGTCTCAACGCCTTGCGTCATCCCCAAAAGGAAAATATAAGACCAAAAAAAGAGAAAATGTTTACGACATAGAGAAGAATGTAGATACAAATAGAAGAATGCACATAAAGAGAGAGATACATCAAATGAAACATTATGGGGGATCACATTACGCACATGCAATCACACAAAGAACATGAAAAACAAAGAAAAATACTAGTAAGGCACATGTGAGACAACCTATAGCAGGTCGTTTGCATCCCAATATTGATCACTATATACAGAAGGTGGAAAACTAACCAAAGGGACAACATCAAGTGCTGAACTGGGACATGCACCAAGTTCAACACTCTTTTTAGAAGAATTGTCATTTAAGCTCGTAAAAGAGGAAAACAATGAATTCAACTCATCATGCACTTGTTCATCAATCTTTGCAATGTCAATATCATCATCCAGATTAATCACAACAGGAGGTTGAATGATAATATCCTTGGAAGGTTCTTGTTTATGTTGCGATGAAGGTATAAAATCATCATGCATTGCTTCAAGCAAGTTTGGGTTTTGATTTTTTGTGTTGCTCTTTTCTTCTTTAGTTTGTAACATATGAGCAATAGAACAATGTCCACACCTATGCTCTCTATAATTTTAGTTTCTTTTCATGTTGTTTTAGATTTGTGATTGTGTAGGAGTGAGTTTGTCAACCATAGGTTTCTTTTCTTCCCTTAAGTGAGGAACAAAAGGAACCATAAGAGGTTGTTCAACCACTTTATCTTTAGCTTTGTAAACTTGTTTGATTTTAGGAGGGACAACAGGGTTGTTTGTGATTATCTCGTGGTCTCTTATAGGAAATGGTAGGAGGATTTTTCATAGGATGCTCTTGGATATTTGGAAGGGATTTTGTTCAATCATAGTTTCATCAAGGATTAGTGGCTCAATCATGGGTTGAGGCATATTTCGAAGGGATAATTCTACTATATGCTTTGCCTTAAAATTTTGATATGATTTGAGAAAAAAGTCTTTGGGGAGTCTAATAGGATCAATAGGCTCGGGCCAAAAGAAATTCAATGAAAATTTTCGACGGGATGACATAGGATTAAAGCCACTATGATGCACAGTAAAGGTTTCATTGCAAAAGGGAAACTTTAAACACTTATGCACAACCAACAAGATGGAATTCATGGAGCGAAGCCATGGATAGCCCAACTTCACACGAAATTGATCTGACATCATGATGATGGTGAATGGGACATTTATTGTTTTTGGTCCAACTTTTAGAGGGAGATTTATTGAGCCCATCACAGGGAAAGCAAAACCATTAAATGCTTTGATCCATGCTTTTGGTCTTTCATATGTATCTTGGTAAAGGTCATGCAAAAATAGGAATTCTTCAGTGATAACATTCTCTACACAAATGGTATCTATTAATATCCCATTAGTAGGCTTGTCATTGATTCTTCCAACTATGTAAAGAGGAGCATCAGATGCATGTTTGATTATGTCTTTTTGTGATAAAGCAATATCAAGGGGTATTTTTCTTTGGACCTTATGAGGTTTAGCTTCAATAAAGTTGACTGAGATGTGTATATTATCATTCTATTGATATTTGAAGGCCTCGTTAATGAGGTCAACAAGGCCACAAAAAAATTGTATTCCTTGTTCACTCTTAAGCATCTTTCTTAGGTTAGCTAGTGTAGGAGCCACATCAAGACTCACAAGATTTTGCATTTTTTCTAAGCTTTCATATATTATTCTTATGTTTTCTTGTAGGGTATGGACAACATCATGCACATTGGTTGTAGGTAAGGAAGTCATTGGAAATGAGGTATGCAGGTTATGATCCATAGGGGGTTGATTATCAACACTATTAGAAAGAGAGTTAGAAACATACATCCAAGTAATAGCATTATGCGATGACATGAGTTTCAAAATATGTTCTTACAACAATATTAAGAATAGGAGATTGCCAAGCTCATAAAGTTTCATACAACCCAATGTCAACCCAAATGGAAAGAAGTAAACTAAATGTAATGAACTAGGATGCAAGCGTGTAAATGTGAATTTAGATCTAGAAATAAGGTAATTTTGGACATGCTTATGCAAAAACTCAGCAATAATGTCTTTGGGGGTCAATTTTGAAATCACATAATGCAATAATTCCACTAAAATGTTTAAATAGACCAAATTGAAGAAACAAAAATTAAACAAACAAAAATCCAACAAAGAGATTGAAAAAGAAATGCTTTTGACGCCCAAAAATTAGAATATGATCTGGACAGGGACTCATCTACCGGGGAAAATGGTCTGGTGGAGGGTTTGAAATGTTTGGTAGATTTTGAGTACCCCTGCTGGGTTTCAGACATTCATCCTGACACATCAAGTTTCGGCTTTATTTTTAGAAATGAGGATTGCAAATGCAAATGTAAAATGACAAAATGATGTTCAGAAAACCTAATTTGATATGCAATTTTATTTCAATTTTCAAATACAAATGAATATGATGTAATGCTATGTAAATGATATGCAATATGACTATTTTTTTGTATTTTTTAGATTTAAAGAATGCAATGATGCAATCCTAAAACCCTTAAATGAAATACAAAATTAAATGCAAACTAGACACCCTAAATGAGACTCAATTCAATGCAAAGAGATGCAAATGAATGCAAGATATAAATCTAGGATGAAAGAGAACTGCAAAATCAGAAAATGCAAGGATCAAACTCAGGTTCACCACAATGAAATGAAAGAAAATAGGTTTGGGGAAAATGTATTATGAAAGGGGGTTCACCAAAAAGACCTATTTCCCTAATTTCATTCAAGGAAATGAGGTCCAAACGATGAAGTGACTATCAACCAAAAGGTGAGTCAAATCAAGGTATGAATTAGCAAATTTTCTACCCATGCAAGGACAGGGGTATAAGCTAACTAACACTTTGGAGAGAAAGATCAAAACCATCAAACAACCCAAAATGCAAGCTACGAATGCAAATGAAGAACACCAAATTTGATAGAAAGAGAATCAAAAGGTATCTAGGTGCCAATGTACCTTTCACCCAAAAGTCACCTTGAAGCCTTACTCAGGACTCAGTCTACCCTATGGCAGTGAATAGTCCTGCTAGGGTTCTTCCTCAAATTTGTTTTGTTCTCTTCTAATTTGGTTCAGACTTAGATTCCCGAAGTTTCACCGTTTAAATCCAAAATAAATTTTTGTAGAAAGAGTTTCAGTGAATAGATAATTTTTCTGCAAATTTGACAATCCTTTGCATCCTTGTTCAATTTTTCTCTCTTCAAAGGATCTCCAACCTAAATTCTAAATCACATGCACGTTAGAGAAAAAAAATGTTGTTTGTTAGGGTGAATGGGGGGTTTGCCTGGTCAAAGCCCTCCCTGCTTTTTGTAATTAAACATTAAAGAAATAGAAAAGCACAAGAATAACAATGGAACAACAATATGCTAACTCACCAAACCCCATTTGAACCTTGGACCGAGGTGTGAAGTAACCTTACAGCTCACCGCTCAAACCCCTGCCTTTTTCTTACGAGTTTCTTTTAGTTTTGAGAACGGTGGCTGTAAGAGAAGTGTATCATAAAGCTCACAGAATGAAAACTTGAGCAAATCTAATCAAACTAAAATTGCAGAAGGTGTTTAATAGCATCAACAATGGATTTAAAACATATAAACATACCCGTAAGCCTCCAGTTTATTTAATTAAGAAAAGAAGCCAGTTTGCCAGTCTATACATGAAAATTTGACAATATTCAAAATAGGATGATACAAAGTCTGAATCCAACTGTGAAACTAGAGCAAAAGAAGAGGGGATGCCAAGTGCTGAAGATAGTGAAGAGAAACCCACAAGAAGATAGGCGTTTCTTCAACCAGCAAGTGCGCCCTAGCTCAAAATCCAACGCCCCTCAAGCAAAAAGACCAGAAAACATCTTAGAAGGTGCGCCCAAGTAGCTATGATGCCTGCCATGAAGAAGGAAGAACACCATCCATTCAAACCCTCTATTCTGATGAAGAACACTTACAAAACTCTGTTAAATCACTGCAGAACTTCTGAATGAAGCTCTCTCAATTTGCACCAATTCAGCTGATCTCTCACAGCCTCACAAGTGCTCACACTGAAGAGATTTCGTTCTCCAATGGTGGATTGCTGCAAACCTGATCACAAGATGAAAGCAAAGGGAAAAACTCCAAGGAAAAGTTGAAATATTCAAAATAGATGAGTTTCTCATTGCCCTCAACCCTTATATAGCAAAGGAGGTGAAAACTCAAGGAGGTCGTACATTTTAGGGTTTTAGATCATTTAAATTTTTGGAAATAAACTCAAGTTACTTTCCATAGTTCTAACTTTGATTTTTGGTGCCTCCTTTAAGTGATTAAATGAAATACTTTAAAACACTCACTTTAGACTTATTTAAGTGATATAAAAATTATAAAGTCAATTTGACTTTATAAAAGGACTTTAAGTTAAAATATAACTTAAATCACTTAAGTAAGCCTATCTCCCTCAATTCTCCACAGAATTCAGTGTCGTCAGAAGCAAACAAACTCCTGTACTGCCAAAGCCTGCAATGAGCCAATCCATGATCTCAGAAAATGAAATCGACCGAACTCTCCAAAAGGTACCGCTGACCCTCTAACCAATCCAGTTAGCCCACAAGGGTCCAAGAAAAGGGCTAACACACTGCATCAAGACGAATAGAGTGGGACATCACACATAAAATTAACATGAATTGGCTTTAATGGATGTGGACCTTGATCATGAAACTCGATTAGAAACAATCCTTTTGATAGATCTTGAACTCTACATCACCATATTAGCTCAAACAACATGCATGATGCAATAAATCTTTGACATGACAATGGAATCTTGATTGTTGCAATAATCTTCAATAATTATGCCCTTGAATGCCTTGAAAATGCTCTTGAATGCTCTTGTGAAAATACTCTTGATCTCATGAAATTTGCTTAGGATGCTTGAAAGTCTTAGGATGAAACATAGTGAAATAACCTCTTATTTATACATATCTTAACATTAATTCTCGAAATTCAAATATCACAAGCTGATATATGATAATACATTTGAAATCATTAAAATACCGCCAAAAACATAATTTAAATTTAGGTCCTAGGTGCAAGTGAAGACCCATTTTCCCTATGGTGAATGGGTCCTAGGCCACTTGCCTAAGACACACATTGCTCAATGTTAAACATTATGTTATGACATCTATGAATGTTAGGTTTTATCCCTTGAAAACTGCAATTAATTAGGCTTGGATTTGAATTAAAGGTGCCAATTAAGGAAAATCAACCTCAATTAATTAATAAATCCCTATATTAGTGTGAAAGTGCAAAGATACACCTTACAACACCAAAAATAAGGCACAATTAAATCTATTTTAATTAAAAGGCCCTAAACTTAATGTGAATATGTAAAATACATATTACAACACTAAATTAAGACATCATTAATATCATTTATTTATTAATTATTCATTCCAAAATTAAGTGTGAAAAGGGATACTTTTTCCTACACTACAACTATATCTCACCATCTATATTTTTATCCATCTCTCCCTCTCCCTCTTCCCCAATCTCTATTTGCCTCTCCCTCTTCGTTTATATATCTCTATATCTTCATTTTTATCCCCCTCTTCTTCTTTCTTTATATATTTATCTCTTCATCAATATCTCCCTATTTCTCTATCTTTATCTCTCCCTCTAGGTCTATATCTATCTCTCTATCTACTTGTCTCCCTCTTCCTCTCTTGATCTATCTTCATATTTACCTTTATCTTCCTCCCCCCCTCTATCTCTACACATGTCTCCTTCTCTTTATCCATCCATCTCTCTGCATCTATCTCACTCTCCCTCTTCCTATACCTCTATATCTATATCTCTTTGCATCTCTATCTCTCCATATTTCTTCTTCCATCTCTCACTTTGTCTCCATCTTGTTATTTCTCCATCCCTCTACCCGAATAGCTCTCCCTCTCTCTCTACATCATTATATATATATATATATCTTCATCTCCTCATTCTCCTATCCTCCTTCTCCTTCTCCGCCTCGCTTTCTCATCTCTCATCTCTATCTCTATCTCTATCTCTATCTCTATCTCCCTCTACTTCATATCCCTCTCCCTATCCTTCTCCATCTCTATCTTTGTCTCTATCTTCCTCTCTATCTCTATCTCCTTGCCCCCTCTCTCTCTCCCTCTCTTGCTTTTCCCCCTCTATGTCTCCCTCTTTCTATCCCTCTCTCCCTATTTCAAACATAGCATGAGCCTATTGGTAATGGATTTTGATTATCTTCATGATTCAAAGGTTTTTTCAGTTGTGTTTGGATCCTTGTAAGTGGATGCATAGTTGATTTGAAGCTACCAGCCCTAGATTAGAGTGAAAGTGTAAAGGTACACCTTACAACACCAAAAATAAGACACAATTAAATCCATTTTAATTAAAAGGCCTTGAACTTAATGTGAATATGTAAAATACATATTACAACACTAAATTAAGGCATCATTAAGCTCATTTATTTATTAATTACTCACTCCCAAATTAAGTGTGAAAAAGGGATACTTTTTCCTACACTACAACTATATCTCACCATCTATATTTCTATCCATCTCTCCCTCTCCCTCTTCCTCCAATCTCTATCTCCCTCTCCCTCTTCCTTTATATATCTCCATCTCTTCATTTTTATCCCCCTCTTCTTCTTCCTTTATATATTTATCTCTTCATCAATATCTCCCCATCTCTCTAT
>VDFB02352066.1:0-45995 GCA_007258455.2 Sequoia sempervirens | reverse complement strand
GCCGATTGAGAGAAGTTGCTTGCTTCGATAAGTTTTTATGACATTTTGATATGTAGAAAGGAGTGGAAGTGTCATTGAAGGACTTACAATTGATCATTGAGATTCTAGAGTAGCGGGCTCTATTTGTAAAGGAACTTAATGTGAGTTTGATTACACAAATGTGTTATATGTGGGTCATGGCATTATTTCTCAAGGCATACAAGAAAACCAGAAGAGAACTCAATTCTTTTGGCATGGAAAACCTCTCCTACACTAACTCTATTGAGAAGATTCCCTAGTTTATGTAGCAGTGATAGAAGGTTTATTAAGGGGTTTTCATGTACAATAGAATCCTTTAACAACATGACAAAAAGAGGAGTTGTTGTAGGGATAAATAAAACATAGGAAGTTTTTGATAAGTGTATTAAGGTAATCAAATCATGCCACATATTTTCCTTTTCTTTATTTATTGCATCCATGTGTGGTAGGATCTGGTGCTTTAGGAGAAAGAGTTGAGGCCATGCTGATGCAAAGATGGAGATCCATTAAACTTGAGGGTATGAGGGCGAAAGATTCAAAAATTGGGTTTAGCATTTGTGGCAAGTTTTCAAGTCTTAGAACTCTGCTCATGTAAATGAAATCTATCATTAATTGGAAGCCAAGGTGCTGAGGTGCTTTGGAGCTATATACAAAATTGTGAGGATCTTATGAAAGGAAAACCTTCTATACTCACAAATTCTTTATTTGCTAAAGACACCTTGGCAAGGAGAAGGAGAGTATTTGCATATTCTTGATCAACTTCATAAGTAGGGCAAGTTTTGGAATTCCAAATTCCCCTCCAGCAAGATGAACATCAATGAGATAGTTGCTAAATGGGGTTTCCTAGTTTGAAGCCACCAACTATACATGGTAGAGATAATTGTTGGATAGGAGAAACATGAGCCAAGGGCCAATATGAATGTGGTTTCCAACCACAAATCTACTATTATTAATGTTTCCAAATTTTTCCATGCTTTCTTTGTAGTCATAGAAAGGTTTTCAGTTAATGGAGGAGTTTTTGAGCCATTACCATTGCTAAAGCGTTCCTAGCCAATATAGGGCAACTCCCAACCTTCTCTTCCTTGGTTTTAACTTTTGAGTAAAGGAACTTAGCTTTGCAACTAGGATGCAATGCTCCTAGCAATCATTTTTGTTATTTCATTCTTTGGATGATAATATCTTCCATTAGCAGCTATTGTTGGAGTTGATGGTGAACCCCACATCTCCTAGAAGTCACCTAAAACCAATTACTTGTTACAATTTAGAGAAAAAGAAAGATAGATTTGCTCAACAACCTGAGAATTATATTGATTCAATAACTTGAATGAATGATTACAATGAAAGCTGAATCCTTATGAAAAGGAGAAAAAAACCCTGCATCAAATCAAGATGAGGATTAGATTGGATTATGACAAGTGTCCTCATCCTATGTAATGAGATAACTTGAATAAAAAATGGCTCAATCTAATAATATAAAAAGCACTTCTAAATTTAGCCTAAGTGAATAAAGTAAAAGTGGTCTAATAACTAATTAATGATTTTATTAGGTGATTACCCATTTACTGCAACACCCCCCCTTAAGATCAATTTAGGGAGAAGCTAAAAACCTAATGAAGAATGCAATGATGGATGCAAAATGGGTCCCAACTACAAGGCCTAATAAGGTACCCATGTACAAACAAATGGAATCTCTCATAATTGGAGAAGAGGAGAAAACTTCATGGGAAGAAACTCCTCTCCAAAAGAGAGAAAAAAGAAATCAAAGCATACATGTGACAAAAAACTGTTTCAGTCACATAAGTACAATCAAGATCCCCCCCAAAGGAGAGAATAGAAGAGACGATGAATCCCCATCATAAGGAAGTAGCTCCTCTCCCAAAAGTTAATGCTTGAAGAAGAATGCTGAAGATGATCCAAAATTGGCAAGCATTATTCCTCCCCTTAGGAAGAAAAAATCCAATGGTGAATGTAGAAGAAACTTTGTCAAGAGAAGAGGTCTAAAGATGAGTGCCTCAAAAAATTGCTCAGTGTCTACATGTTTGAATCAAAAGATACCAAATCAAATGAAGCAAATCCAAACGACTGTGAAGATCCCTATATAACAACCTCCAAAGGCAATGATGAAGTGATGACAAATAGGTTGTAGCTATCATCAAAGAGGAAGTGAATATCCTCAATCATGTCCCCAATACCTGCAATATGTGACTCAACAAATAAGGCTGCAATATTTGACAAGAAGTCATTCCACAAAGTTGAAACTAAAAGATTAGAAACATCCTACTAAATTTAGCCAATCTTTGAAGATGCAGGGGGTGGAAGCTCAACATAAGTCTCATGAACCAAGGTGGATGATGTCATGTCCCTGAAATCATGACATTTAGATAATAAAGAAGCATAATTAAAAATAGTTAACCATTTGATATTACCTAATTATAATTGTCCAAAACAATATTATAATTATGGATATTATAAATAACGTCATAAATGTTATTATGATATAATAGATATTAAAGTATATAAAATTAATATAAAATATAAACATGAAATAATATTATAATTACGATTATAAATATAATGAATAATATAATATACACAAGAAAATATAAATAATCAAATATAAATGGAAATTATGATTATTATACAAAAACTAATAAATATAACTAATACTATAAATAAATATAAATAATATTACAAATAAATTAAAAATAAATAGTAAAATATAATACACATCAAAACAAAATAATAAAATGAATATAATTTGAGATATCATTAAGGAATGTTTAACTAAGGGTCATGTCCATTTGTGGGGTTATCTCTATTCAAAGAGATGCCTCTCTTCATGGAGGTATAAGGATATAAAATAAGTTTGTAGGATGTGGAGAAGAGGGGGAGTAGAAGATAAAAGGAAAAATATATATTAAATACACATCAGATTTTAAAAAGAAGATAGAAAAGTAAAGGAATGAAGATATAAAAAGGAGATCTATCAATAGTGTGTAGAGAACAATAAAAATAGAAATTAGAAAGGTTTGGAATTAGTTTTCAAAAGGCAACAATCATTTCAAAAGGTTGTGTCTCTTCTAATGAATGTCTCTTTTCAAAAAGATACATCTTCTCATTTGAATGTGGAGATATAAAAAGAGAAAGAATGAGATATGCATAGGGAGGAAGAAGGAAATAGAGAATAGAATGGGAAACAAGAGATAAAATATAGACTGCAGATCATTTGAAATTTATAAAGACAGGCAGATGGAAAATAGATAAGTATTTTATGAATATAAGGAGATAAGTATTTTTATGAATTTAAATAATAAGTTAGATAAATGTTTGTACAGTTAATAATGATGTTGATAAATACGTCATGGATTTAAATAATAGTCTAATTAATAGTAATTCATACATGATGCTATTTATTTAATGTTATCTATTTTTTATTGATTGCATGGGGAATAATAAATCATGCATGCTACTAGTTATCTTAAAACATTGCTGATATGTTATGCTCCATTGACATTATTGTATGTAATTACATATATATATATATAATACGATTATACAATAAAGATACTTGTAGCAATTATTGAGCCTTATAAGTAATTGTGATTATTTGATAGAAAAAAGAATAAATTTATGAGTGTCTTTATCCTATGATTGATTAGGAAAAGGAGAAAAAGAATGCAATATGAACACTAGACCATCATAAAAGGATATCTTCAAGAAATCAAGGCAGATTTAGGGTAATCCCAAAATGGGGACATTACAGATGATGGAAGTACACATAGGTTCAAGTGACCAAACTTCTCCTCAGATATTTGATCCACTCTAGATGCATGAGAGTGTAAACTAGTCAATGGTAGTGTAGAATCATTTGGAGAAAAATGTGAGAAGGCATATAATTGAGATGCATGATCAATTGTCCCAACTGCAATAATATCTCTACTGTGCAAGTCTTTGATAAGCACCGAATTAGGTGTGAACTCCATTGTATTCCTTGCCCCATTGTGTGCAATCCGATAGATGGAAAGGTGATTGGATGATAATGTAGGGACACAAGACATCATGAAATGTTCCATCATCAATTTCAATAGATTATTTGCCACAAACAATCATGTAAGTGTTGTTTCCTATTAGTATATGTGTTTAATTGCAAGGCACATATGAAGAGAACATACCCGGAGATGAAGCCATATGATGTAAGGCTCTTGAATCAAGAGGCAATTGGTTGGATTGAATACTAGTGGATGCAAAGAGTGCATGGCCTTTTATCTTATCTGTTATTCTTGCCACACTAGCTGACCTAGATTGTGTAGGTGATGGTGTGGAAGAATAGGATGTACCATGTTGGCGAAAACTAACACCTCTCGAGTGCAGGTTTGTACCGACAGCTATGCACATCGTAATGAGTGCTCTTCAAATTAGGAGGGAAGCTCCCCATAGTGCTGGAATGCGTGGAAAAGAAAAGTAATCTAAGTCCTATCTTTGTTCTCGCCTAGAAGAGGCACAAGGTTAAGAAAACCAAGAACGTTGTAGCTAAGGATTTTCTGGTTTTGCTACAACTAAGCTATCTACTTTAAATCTATCCAGTTTCCTCAAGAAAACAGAGCATGAGGAAATGGAGCAGGAATGTTTATTTGACGATAAGCCGGGTACAGACTCACAACGTGAAGGCAAGGTGGCACGACTATCTGCTTGTCTGAATAGGCTTATTGGAAACAACAATATACGATAAACTAAGTACGATTCTCAACTTGAAGGCAAGGTGGCACGACTATGAGCTCAATCTGAATAAGTTTATTATTCACACACATCATACGATAACCAAGAACAGATTCTCAACTTGAAGGCAAGGTGGCACATCTATCAGCTCAATCTGAACGAGTTTATTGAACACATAACATGAAGGATAGCCAACTAGGATAATAAATTGCATTGGCGAGACACGCATACAATCTACGATCAACTAGCCACTATATCTAACTAAGGCAAGCATTCACCATCATAATTGCATGAAACCCTATGTGGCATAACAATTCATCACAATAGTAAATACTCATGAACAGATACAGAACGAGCAATATTGAAGGCAAGGTAGGCACAGCATATATTTCTCTCTCGTGCAAAAGTTAATTATAAATGAGCAAAAGCTCTTATTTATATACATCAAGGTGTAGGGAACCCTAAAATCACCTTGAGTCAACTACAGTCTTGCAATGCATGCAAGATTCATTATTAAACCCTAATAAAGTAAACTATACAGTTAACTGGAAAGCTACCATTAGTTAACCGGTACATTTAACCTAAATGGACCATGTGCAAGCATGCACGCCCTTATTTAAAGCAAAGTTAACTGGACACTACCCTCAGTTAACTGGAAACCCTAACCCTAACTCCTGTGATGATAATTCCAAGGACGAGATAAGCATGTGTGAAATCAGCAAGTGAACTCAAGACTGAAAGTCGAGTTAACTGCTGCTTATGACTCAACCCTCGAAATTAACTGCAGGTTCCAACTGGCAGATCACTCCATGTCATCTCGGTCTAACACTTCGACCAAGAACTCATCAATCTCTCTGTCATCTGGCACTTTGATACTGTCTAAGGCGATAATTTGTCTCTTCAGTTCTCTGTCGCCTTCCTTGACAGTATGCACGCCATCTTTACAATCTTCATAGCCTTTCTGAGACTGGCTGAAACAACTGAAATATTCTCTAACTTAGGCGCCCTTGGCTTTCCTTCAAGGCTGTCACGAATCAGCTTCTCGAACTCAGCTTGTACTTCATTAAGATCAGCGTAGGTACCATCTTCTCGAAGATAATGGCACAGGATCTGAGTGACTTTGGTGGCTCCGTAAATGAAGTAACCTTTGTTCTTTTTACAACTTAACGCTTCATTGCCAGCTGCTCTGATGAAAACCTAAATTAAGACCGATTTGGTCTTGAATTCAGTCTAGTTGTACCACCTTCTGAAAAACTTGCCCGTTGACTGTGAACAAGGCTATGTTCTAACAAATTTCTCCAGAAAGCAAAAATGGCTCCTAGTGAGGCTAAAAATAGCTTGTCGAAGGATAATTTCCACCAAAAATTCTAAGACATGGGTTTTGTTCGGAAAATGATTCTAAGACAACCCACAATGTCAAAATTATGAAAAAACGCCGTTTAGCTTGTCATGCAAAGACTTTTTAGTCGAGAACTGCAAGGGTTTTAGAGCTTCTCGGGGCAATTTGTCTTGAGAAAATCTGGAACATGGGTTTTGTGCACAACGGAATTCTGAACAAACCCAGATGATGCGATTTTCAAAAAGATGTGATCTTGGCCCACATGCAAAGAAATCTTCGGAAAAAAGCACAGAGCTTCAGAATGAAGGCTGCGGGGCAATTTTCTCGAAAAAATCTAAGACATGGGTTTTGCTGTTGATGCTGAAATATGCGAACCCAGATGGTCAAATTCTGAATATTTTTCCGTTTTCTTTGACATGCGAAGAAAGTACCTAAGATGAGAAATAGAAGAAATAAGACAGAAGATAGAAAGTTTTGTTTGTTCTGCTTCTGAAGAATTCGCCAATCTCTTTCTGGAACTTGATGAAACCTGCATGCAAAGTGGAAATAAAGTCTGGAATCTTCTTCCTCTAAACAATTTGAATCCGTTGATATGAAGAACGCTGAATTCTGACACTTGTAGCACCCTTAGCTTGCTGGTCGCTCAAGAAGAATGAATACTTCAGAGCTCAAGATGATGAAATAATGGACGCCAATGCTTGGTTAAATAGACTTTCATCTATGAAATTCGTACAAAGGCAAGAATCATTGAAAAATGGCGCTTGGCTTGTGATTGGACCCCAATTTAGTTAACTGAAACTCAAATATGCTAAATAAATCGCCATGCATTAGGGTTTTCCCTTTTCAATCTTCAGTTGACAAAACCATGCGATTTAGACTTCAGTTGACCATCTTCATTGAATTCGCCATCTTCAAAATTTATTAAATTAACAATTAAGAACTAAAGCGTCCCTTTTGGAAACTTCAGTTGACAATGTTAATTGAGATGAGTTCGCCAACTTCATGCTTTAAATCAATTCTAAAAATGGCAACCCTTTCAAGACTTCAGTTGGCATTCAAGAAGTGAATGCGCCAACTTCACATGCTTTAATTCTAAAAATAACGTCCCTTTTGGAACTCAAGTTGACAAAAGGTGAAGTGCCTACTTCACAAAATTTTCATAATTTCAACCAAAATTCGCCATGCATGTGAACTCAAGTTGACTTTCAAATATAAACTTTAGTTAACTGAACATGCATACAAGTTAACTCAACATGCAAACTAGTTAACTGGACATGCAAACTGAAAGATCACTCAACATGCCAATATACGAACTGAAGATGACAACCCAGAAAACGTTCAGTCTAACTGCAGTCAGAACTCCAGTTAGGGCGCACCAGTCAACTTCTTTCGAAAATTCAACTTTGACCTTTCAAGGCGAATTCCAGACTTAGCCAATTTTGATGAAAATTTGGATTCAAACCTCTGCCGGGACCTCTGTTCATCCTTTGACCTTGGTTGACTGACTTCTCCGATTGACTGGCTGACAGATGCATCGCAGAGCTGAACAAAAACTAATCAAAAGGTACCTTGAGACTGCAGACCATAAAACTGACATCTGAAGGCTCAAAAATCCAAGCGCCTTTTCCCAAAGCTGCGCTTTTTCTCAGACTTAAGTCAAATTTTGACATCTCGATCTCGTACGAAGGGAAAAATAAATCCTTCATAACTTCTGTTTTACCAATTTTCAGGACTGGATCCCAGGTTCACTGCGGAGCTGACCTCATTCTGCATGACAGCTGCAAAGGCACATTTCCCTAGAAAACATCATCTGAGGGGTGAAAATCAAGGGCGCCTTTTTGAAAAGTTGCTCTTTTCATCCCAGACTTAGCCATTTCTGGAACTGACCAAAATAATACAAAAACTCCGACTGCAAGCTGCTGAGTCATCCTCTGATCTGACGGAGACAAGCAACGGAAAGCTGAACGTAACACGGACAAATTGAACATCTGAGATCATCAAAAAGAAAGCATTAAAGGCTTGAAAAGTTCAGGCGCCTTTCTAAAAAAGTGCTCTTTTGCTCATTTCCTTGATATTCTGACTAAGATTTGACCCCATGTTTGACCTCTGGTTCAGGCACTTCAACAACTCAGATTCACCCACTGACGGATGCGTCGCGAAGCTTGAACGAATGTGAGATAAACATCTTGGGTGGCATTTAGTCAAAATCCTTCATTTGACACCTCAAAAAGATGGGCGCCCTTCTCAAAAGCTGCGCTTTTCTCCAGTGTTAGCCAATTCTCGTCTTCGCCTCGTTTTGCGCTATATCTTCCACAACTTGCTCAAAACAGGTCCGTTTGACAAGCCTAATAGCTCGTTGCGAAGCTGACGTGATGCCAGACAAATGTCTGCTGGCGGTGACAAACCCTAAAAACAGGATCTGAGCCCCTAAAAGATAGGGCGCCCTTTTGAAAAAGTGCTCTCCTCTCCAGAGATAGAAAATTTTGATGATTTTCCTTCAAATTTTCATTTTTCTTAAATCTCTTCAGTAACAGACTAACATGACATTGACACCAACTCCATATTTAAAAAGCCCAAAAATGACCTTCTGACATCACTTTAACAAGATTAAGACTCAATTAAGCAAAATGCCTTAGTGAAGCAAAAATTTTGGTTTTGGGTACAACATACCAGATGTCATAGATGAAGGAAACTAAATGTGATTCTTTTGTAGAAGATGTTTCAGCTCATCAATTTGCTTTGCATAACACTGATGCTCATCATGTCTCAAATTTTTGCAATATGCACATTTTAGCCTCTTCTTTTTACATGATACCCCCTTAGAAGAGGAAGAAAAGAACTCGAAGATATCCTATGAATGTGATTCTTTTGCTTACTCATTGTTCTTGAAATCCTTGTGTTTATGTTTCTTTCCTTTTCTATTTGAAGTCTTTTGGTCTTTGCCTTGTGTTGCAATAAGAGCCTATGATTTGGAAGACTTCAATGAGAACATTTGTACCAATTTTACCTTCTCCTTGGTGAGTGATGTAGAAAAATCAAGTGAAGGCATAGTAAATCTAGTACCAAGTGCATCTCTAGTAGCATAGAAGGTGGAAACACAAACTAAATAGTCAGGATCAAGCTTGGCAAGGATGGAGAGAATCAATTGAGAGTCTTGTTTGTCAATACCATAGTGTGTCAATTGCAATCTAAGAGACTTGAGTATGGTGTTGAAGTCTTGGATGCTATCTAAATCTATAGGATTCAAACTAATAAGCTCATTCTCCAACTGAAATCTTCTCAAGGTATCTTGCTTTCAAAACAAGGACTCCAATTGAGTCCAAAATTTGATTAAGTGCAGTGCAAGATTCAATGTGAAAGAGGAGATTAGGAGCCATAGACATGCATAATGTCCCAAAAGACTCACCACACCTATTAAACCATTTTATCTTCTTTACAACTTTTGTTGGATCAATTTTTGTACCCATGGTGACTCTATCCAACTCTTGTTTTTTCATAAGTATCTCCATTTGTTTTTTCCACTCATAATAATTGTATGGTGTGATTGGAGTGATTTGGGTTGATCCATGATGTTTGAATGATAAAGTATAGATTGAAAGAGAAGTAGTAGTATAGACCCTTACAGTGCAAGAAAATAACCTCTTGATGCAAAAATATTGACCTTGTTTGCACATTTTTCAAGAAAGTAAACAAAAGAGGAAAATATGAATTCAGATGAAAATAGAAGGTACTTAGTAATTTTTTTGGAAAAGTAGATTTGAGATTTGTGTAGAGGGCTTAACCAAATTTTTGATGCCACAAGAATCATGAAAATCCGAGATTCGAAGCAAAAGTTATGAGTCTTTGAGTGAAAATAGATCGATTTGACTTCAGAGGCCTGTAAGACTCACTACCAAAAAAATATGGAAAAATTATCTACACCATTGGATTGGGCTCAGTTGTAACTTTCCAACGGTATATGGTTTGCAAAAAACGGTGATCGTATGCCCAAGCTATACCCAATTTCATAAAGATCACCAATTTGGTTTGCAAGAGGAACTAGGGGCTAAAAATAATAGTACCTGGTCCTATGGTGGATCGGGCATTAGCCACAAGGGGTTGGGTGGGGGCTACTATCCCTTGGATGGTGATGGGACCACCCGTTGGTGCAGTGGTTGGATTCGATAGTGGCAAGGCTGTGGAGAGTGGTGGCGGCGAAGCACAGGTGTTGTGGTAGTAGGGGCCGTTGGGCAGTGGAGTGACAGTCGATGGTTGAGAGAATAGAGAATATTCTCCATGAATATTTTGATACTGCAAAGTTATGTCAGCCTTTGCGAAGTTAATGTCAGCGCTAACCTTTTTTTACATAGTCGTCGCAAAACATAAAATTCACCAAAATCGGCAAATATTCATCATTGCATGGAATGGACGGTTGGAAAATTACAGCCAAATTTTTTTGTAGACCTATGTTGCGATAGAGTACGATAGCGTATGACGTACAACCTAGTACAAATCTGTATGATCGTACGGATTTTATACATTTTGTATGGAATTCTCACCTCGTTTTCTATACCTCCCAAAAAAATTACCCAAAATTTCAACTGCTCGGATTTTGCAAAAGAAAATCAATCCTTAGGTTTTTGTATGTTTTGGAAGTAATGGCAAGGTCCATTTTGCACTAGGATGCACTAGTTTTTTTGCTCAAGGCCAAATCTCTCAAAATTTGAACAAGAAGCTGCAAATTTGTTGCTTTGATACCATGTTGGAGTTGGTGGTGAACCCC
The DNA here is from genome assembly GCA_007258455.2 of Sequoia sempervirens. Classification (NCBI taxonomy): domain Eukaryota; kingdom Viridiplantae; phylum Streptophyta; class Pinopsida; order Cupressales; family Cupressaceae; genus Sequoia; species Sequoia sempervirens. The sequence goes on along the minus strand of VDFB02352066.1, from coordinate 35,160 downwards.
AAAACTCTTAGAAATCACTTGCAAGAAATTAACTGTCACAATTGAGAGAAAAAGCAATATAGATTTTCTGAACTTGAGAATTGTATTGATGCAGTAACCTGAATGAATGATTACAATGAAAGATGAATCCTTATGAAAAGGAGAAAGAAATCCTAGATCAAATCCTAGGTGAGAATTAGATTGGATTATGACAAGTGTCCTCATCCTATGCAATGAGACAACATGACCTAGAAATAGCTCAATCTAATAATATAAAAAGTACTCCCAAGTTTAGCTTAAGTGAATAAAGTAAAAGGGGTCTAATAATTAATTAATTATTAGGTGATTACTTATTTACTTCAACAACTACAACTTTACAAGTTTGAGGAAGTTTTCTTTGCTTGATGTTGTGTGTAGAAGACCTCACCTATTGGGATCACTAAGTGCAAGTATTCCAGACTATGCATCGTCGTTTGGAAAGGAGTTACAAACCATATATAATTGTTACAACTTTTTTTCAGTCCCCAAACAATCGGATCCACGCCAAATTGTTAGAAGGTACAACTAGTGGCATCATGGTAAGAATCTTTGGAACACAAGGTAAATTTTATGATAACAGTCTAGGAGAGATGAGCATAATTTGTTTCATGTCCCCACCAAGTACTATGATTTGAGCCCCTTAAAAATTATAACATAGGTGGATTAAATAAAGGTGGCGCAAAGATGCTAGTGATTCTATTAAAGGATTTAAGTAAAACTAAATTTAGTTTTTATGGCAGCGATAAAAGATGGACTGCAACCCTTCCAAGGGTAGCAATGGTGAAAGGTGGTGACTCTCTTCAAATATGAAAGTTTGTGTCTCCCTCAATAATAAGATATAAAAGGGAGATCATTTCCTTGTGGAGAAATCATCAATTGGGAATTAATGAATGAATTGATTTGGAAATGAATTATTATTCTCAAAAGGCAACAATGAAGGGTGGTGCCTCATTTATTGTGAAGGGTGGTGACTCCTTCAAGAAATGGATATAAAAGGGAAAATCAGTTCATTGACATTCAATCAGCAATCATCACTCTCTATCCATCAAGAAATCAAGCAATCAAAATATCAAAAAGATCAATCGAGAAAATATCAATAAGTCTATCAATACATCAACTATCAAATCACTCAATCATCAAATCATCCAATCATCAAATCATTCAAGTATACAGTCATTCAAGCGTCATTCAAATATTGACTTGTCAATCCATCAAGAAATATAAATCAGCAATAGTCTAGCAAATACATCAAGTTATCAATTCTGAATTTGAGGCAGTATTTGCAAATTGGACGGGGTCTGTGCTCACTAGGTGGGCTAAGGGTTGGAAGGATGAGGTCTTTTCATGCCCTTGACAATCTAGGGATGTGGTCCTTGGTATTGTCACTGTTGAGTTAGGGATGAGGTCCTTCAATTCAACATTTTTGCAAAGTATTTTTCGAAGAATTCACGAGTTGATCAACTTTGGGTATTGTGCTATGACTTATTGATTGAAATATATATCATAAATTCGTAATCTTTGATAAAACTATTATCATATTTTCAGTGAATATTATTGTTTTAAAGAATATCCCAAAAGGGGACATTGCAATTTGAGCACGCCACGGTCATAGTTCAAGGAAAAGGAGGTAGGATTTCAAAGCATCTTTCATCTAAAGGAAGTTGTTGACATAGTGCAAAGGCACTTCAAGGATAGTGATGGGTTCAAGGGAAGAAGCTCAAATTCAGATCTATTCTGACAAGAATACAAACCCAACAAAAGAGGAAGTGATGCTCACATTTTGCCACTATGTTGCACAAAGAACAAGACAAAGACTGCTATTTGCACAATGTTCAACTTTGGAGATGCTACCATCTTCATTCCCAGCTACTACATTGCATCAACTGCAACCACACGAGTGTTGTCAGTTACAGGATTGAGTAAAGGATGCCCTCTAGATTTAAGGAAAAAGGGTTTTAGATCCATCCACCCTGTTAGGGAAGTTATGAGCTCCACTAGAAGAATCCCAAGGAGGACTCCAATTGAATACTAGAGTAGTGCAACATAAGTGTGGTGAAGTAACTCCTAAAGTAGTTACTTGTGCGAGGAATCACAAACAAAAATGTGGAGGTAAACACATGTGGCATCCTTGGTTCTTGTGGGGTTTTGTGGATATTTTTGTTCATCATCTTGTCAAAAGGAGGCAAATGGAGGATTGTTGCTTCCACCATTCGACCTAAGTCAAAGGTGGGAAAATTTGGGACAAGGAACCATCATAAATTATCTAGTTCATTGGAGGAACTTGCTTACGGAGGAGGCTACTTGGGAAGAATTGGGAAATATTGATATTTACAAAGAATTTCAAATAGGAGGAGATGGAGACTTGAACTTACAATTGCTTGAGGCCAAGAAAATTCAAGTAGGGTGGACTTGTCATGTACCCTATTTCAATAATCTATGTTGTTGTCCAAGCTACCTATTTCTTATCACTGACATTCCCCTTGATGCAAATTTGTGCATGAGCTCTTGTAATAATTGCCCTTGATTTTTTTTGAAAAGATGGGAGAGAGATGTTTTGTTGGCACGCTTTTGACCAACCCTTTCCACTTTATGGGTATGAGGATCTAGTCCAGGCCTTTGTTAACATCTATGGAGGCTTACCTCTGTCTCTTTTAGTTTTGGGCGGGTTTGTTTTGGTAGAGCCCAGTGGTATTGGCGGGATGAATTGGAAAATGTCAAGGGGACTCTTCCCAAAGATATAAAGCGGAGATTGAAGATAAGCATTAATAAATTAGATAATGTAGAAAAACAAATTTTCATGGATATAGCTTGCTTTTTCATTGGAAAATCTATCACCAAGTCCATGACCGTATGGAAGGGATCTGGATGGAGTGCTCACCGTGCTTTGGAAACACTAAAAGAGAAATGTCCAATGGTGGAATCAACAAAACTTGGCAAAATGGTTTAAGTGTCCAATATCGGCCTTGGCACAGGTGAGGGTAAATCCTGCCCTCCCCCCCAAATATCATAAGAAGTTGACAAAGATAAAAATGGGCACACTTTTGTAAGGGTTTAACCAAACCAAAACTTTACCTAAGAAACATGAGTGGCTCATATTTCCACGCAAACTTAAACCATAGTTCAAGTGGCATAAATATTAAGCTTGGACCTATAATAATTGGCCTAAATGGTTGAAAGTTCCATCTAAATGAACAAGGGCACATTTTTTACATGGCTAAGCCACAATAGCTGCAATGTCCCCTTCTTAGCTTGCTTCAGTATCTCGATGGATTTGCCTATCATTTGACCCTCGTAGGCTAATATTGTTGGTTAGAGGATCTTGTGTGGGGAGTTATCAAGTTCTCTGGTGGCACTTTGTAGTGGTTTCTTCTCCGGAGTTTGGTGTTATCTAGGGTTTCCCTTTGGGAGATAATTTGGGCTCAATTTTTGCATACTCACTATTATTAGAAAGTCACTCAGTTGATGGAGTCCAATGTTACTATCTTTGGAAAGGCACCCAGATGAGCAGTGGTTTCAGTGGATTACCTCCTGGCACTGACGGAATCAGAAAATAATGATTTTTGAGGTAGTTGTGTTATTTTAATTATTATTAAAGTAATGCTTTAATAATAATTAATTATTTTAAGTGCATATCATAATGTCTTAGTTGACTTTATATTAAGGGGCCATTTAATGATTTAAGTCAAATTATAAAGTGCTTTGATTTGTGTGCCCATTTAATGAGATATGATAAAGTCACATCAAAAGCAAATTAAATATTATATTTTAAAAGTCAAAAAAGCTTCATTGGGAGTCGTGCTTTTTCATGGAGGTCTATAAGCTTTCAAAAAACAAATGAAAATCATTCTACACTTATGCATTTTTGGAGAGCTTTTGCTTTGGAGAAGGAAAACCAGGGTTTTCTGCAATTTGGGTCTTGGAGAGCGTAGCATCTCTTTGATTCTGCATCCTGAGGGTATGAAATATCATCTAAGGGCTGCATACACTAGGTGGCTATCAATCAATGGTCACAATGTGCTAATTGGAGAAGTTGTTTCAAGGGTTTGAAGAGATTACTTATAGAAATCAGAAGTATATGCATTGCTGTTTGCATTCATTGCTGATTGTTCATTGCTGGGCCGTTCTTCAGCATTTTCCAGGTCGTACAAGACTCTTTTAGCCAGGCTGTACATCTGCATAAAAGGTGGCGTGTGAGTTACTAGGTGAAACGCCTAGATTCTGGTGCTGCAATCAACTCCATTGAGGGTGATTAAACATCTGATTTCAGTTTGAAGCATTTTCATTGTGGAGAAGTCATCTATAGCTGCAATTCATCCTTTTCAAGGGTTTTCTTACTGCTGTCATTAAATTCCAGAATTGTAGATTATCTTACTTGCTTCATCGGGTATGAGATTTGGTAATAAGCATTCAATTATAATCTGATACCAATATATTTATATTCTGAGTTTGCTTTATTAGTTTGTAAAGATTGCATCCATTTGTGTATATCTTTCATTCCTTGCATTTCCTGGCATCATTATCCAAAAAAACACAAAAAAACCAAAAACCTTATAAAAACCAAAAAAATCAGTCAAGGTAGTTGCATAGAAAATATCTCAGGAGAGGAGTGGGATATTTCAGTGGTATTAGAGCGGTTTCCTGCCATCCTGTGATATAGTAGTTTCATTAGTAAGGAGTTCATATAGTATACCAGAGGTATAGAATAATGGGAATCGGGAACCACCTCCAATACCTGAAGGTGAGACAGTTTCAGGGATATTGGGTATACATAGAACCGGTTCTAGTGACGGTGATAGCATGGCAGGCACTATGGCTGAGAGAGAGAAGGGTCATGCAGAGTCACTCAGTCCTGAATCCAGAGCTAGGAGACAGTTCGACAATATTATTGACATGATGTCTCAGTTGATGGGCACTATGAGGCAGTTTGTTCCATCACAACATACAGGTTATTAGGGACAGACTAGTGGTACACAGGGTTTGGGTTAGCATAATGTGGCATTGCAGCAGTCTTCATCATCTATGGGTTCAGTTCTTAGGCCCAAACAGCCTACCTTCACCCCTAGAGAGCAGCCACATGCCCCACAACCTCCATCGGTTCAGGTTCCAGAGCCACATGTTCTCATTGCAGGGGATATCACTCGACATTATGCAGAGTATATGACTTTACCTGTTGAGATTTGGGAGTTGTTGACCCTTAATTAGTTTTTGGATTAAAAGAGGCCTAGAGGTGGTGGTGGAGTTAGGGTAGAGCAGAGGGCACCCTAGGCACCGTAGGCTACTTGTGACTTTCAGTAGACGGTGAGCAAGGTCTCCTTGCCACACTTTGATGGCAATGATAAATGCACAACGAGATCGTGGGTCTAGAAATTGGACAACTGCCTTTCTTTGAGGCCTATGCAAGAAGATGAAGCCATTAAGTTCTCCACATTACACCTAGATGGATTAGCACATGATTGGTGGCATCATGGCATGGTTACTCTACAACATCATCTCATCACTACCTAGCATGAGTTCACTAACAGGTTGATTGAGCATTTTGATAGGAAGGATCCTAAGTTATACTTTAGAGAGCTAGCTCAGCTCAAATAGGTGGGCAGTTTGGAGGCATATATTAGTGAGTTTCAGAGAGTTTTAGTGATGGTGCCTAGTCTTTCTGAGAGGAGATTGGTTATATTGTTTACTGAAGGGTTGTTTGAGCCTTTGAGAGGTTGGATCAAGGCATTTGATCCTCTTACCTTACAGGAAGCAATGAAAAAAGCATGAAGTATGGAGCTTTCTGCCCCTAGAAGCAAGTTTCCACTGAAAGCTTTCTCTTCAAGCAAAGACAACAGATTCTTTCCAAAGAAATCAGAAAAATCAGATCAGAAAAAGAAATCTGCAGTTAAACATGACCAAGAAACACTTAATGATTTGAGGAGAAAAAGGTTATGTTTTTGGTGCAAAGGTCCTTATAATGAAGGCCATGATTGTCCTTTGAGACCTAAGGCTAAAGCTAAACAAATGGAGTGGATATATGCTGATGAGTACAATTCTGATAATTCTGATCAGCAATCTGATCATGAGGGTCATGAGGAAGAAAAGTCATCAAATGATTCTGAAAATGAGGTTGAAGTTAAGGCTCTAGAATTTCATCTTTCTAGCATACAGTGTGAGGGTTTTTTTAGGATGCGAGGAGTCTTAGCAGGGCAAAGGGTGATTACTTGGTTGGACACTGGTGCTACACACAATTTCATTGATGAAAAATTGGTGGCTAGGCGTGGTCTTCAAATGGAAGAGTTTGAAGGGATTAAGGTTAAAGTTGCTGATGGCTACACACTCACGTGTAACAAAATGATTTCTGATCTTCCCATGTGATTAAGTGATTATGACTTCAAGGCAGATTTTTATGTAGTAGGTATGGGAGACATGGATGTTGTGTTAGGCATGAAATGGCTCATGCCATAGTGTTGTGACCTTTTCACACATCACCCCATTCAAAATGGGGACCCCCTAATTTTTGGTCCATTTTGGCCTTTTGGCTTTGGTTTTGGGTGGTTTTGTGGCTGTCTCTCTTTGTTCCTTCTATCTTTCCGGGGATGTGTTGTGACCTTTTCACACATCGCCCCATCGCCGATGGGGACCCCCAGTTGTCTGCTTGTTTTTAGGGTTTTGTCTCCTTGCAGCGGTTTTGTGAGGTCATCCTTATTGAGAGTTTCAGGTCAGTTTGCCGAGAGTTACCCGAGCCAAGTCAGTAATCCATGCTTGAATCAGTGCGTAGACGTCATGAAAGCGCTCATAAGGCCCAGGAAACGAAGATCGCCTGTGAATTCGGCCAATTCTAAGACTTCCTATTTTTTAGGGAAATTTGCTTTTTCTCGCTTTTTCATTTTTGGCATTTTTGGACCAAACAAGGTTCCCTATTTTTTAGGGTTTTACTTTTTCTATTTTTAGAAAGTTTCTATATTTGGAAAGGTCTCGAATTCCAAAAATGCACTCAGAAGTTAAAAAACCTTGATAGAACTCTTAGAAAATCAAAGAGAAAATTGAAAATTCATTGAAAATCTGGAAAAACAAAGTAAAAAGCATGAAAAATCAGACCCAAAAAACATCAAATTCTGGAAAAATCAGTTCAAAATCGATCAGATCTGAAGCAAAATCACAGAAAAATCAACTCGAAAAGAATGAAATTGTAAAGAACCGGACCAATTTTTTTTTGTTTTTTAGAGCAATGCGATTTACAATTCAACATGCACCCGTTAAGGTTAGCATAAACCAAAACGATGCGGAAAGTAACTCTAACCAGAATGTACACCAGGATCCCGATGTGGGCAAGGTGTGAGCATTGGTCAGAGGATCTAATGCATATGCAAACTGAAAAGAACTCTAACCAAGAATGCGCCTGTGCAGACGAGCATATGGTCAGAGGATCAATGCATGATGAACAGAATGTAACCCTAACCAAGAATGGCGCCGAGTGATGGCGAGCATATGGTCAGAGGGTCCCTAACTACTTCAACTGAAAGTAAATAGGCGGCAAGCCAGCCTCTTCCACTTATTCAGTGGGAATTACAATAAAATCAAAAAGGAGAATTGAGAAGTGCTGACAGTACTACTGTTCAGCTTACAATGTGTTAGAGAACCTGCCAGAATCATAAGATAAAAAAACTTCCAATGCAGCAACTGTTTAAGAGACCTCTCCAATACTCCCAAACCCCTTTAAATAACAACTCCTCACACAAATACTGAACTTACTCAAATCTGATATGACTGTTTTTGACAGAAATCACACAGAACAGCAGCATAGCAAATCACTAGAATGCACGTAACTTACTCTAAACTCATCCTATTGACAAGAAATCAAATGCAGATTACTATACTGATGTTGGTGCCCAAGATGCAATCCTTAAACCACCCCAAATATGCCTTATTTATTTTGCACAAACTTCAATGCAACTCCAAAATGGTACGGCCCAGCTGCAAGGGCGATTTTTCTTTATAAAATCCAATAGACACTAATAAAATCTGGAAATGAGCTAGAATGGTCGCCTTTCATAGACAAATAGATAGACTCAGTACCCAGAATGATAGCATTTTTATTTCATGAGCTATGAGTAAAACTTACATTCCTCAATGACATTTAGCAACATCAGATATATGACAAAAAATGCAAACTAGAACTCCAAATGCAATTACTCAACTGAAAATGCAATTCAAACCTATTACAAGCTAACCTCTCAACTAGTTGCTATCTTTCAAGCAAGAAGAAGAGCCCATGCTAGGAGGTGTGCTTTCCTCGAAGCGAGTGCCTGAAGACAATTCAGCAGCATAACGATGTAGTAGACAAAAGATCCCAAATGAAGAGCTGAGGCCTGATTAAATAGACAGGAGAGAATCATCTAGAAGCTTCAAGAAGGCGCCCAAAACCCTAATTTCAAATTCACCTTTTCCCTCCAAAAGATGGCGTACTTTTTCACTTGTTGAATATTTCACTTTTTAAAATAAAGTCAATCCTTCAAGTAGGCGTCCTTTTCAATTAAGCTTAATATTTGACTTTTAAAATATAACTTATCTCTCCATGGCGCCTGGACCCTTTAAGTCCCCTTTTTTTAAACAACTTAAAGTTGTATTTGCTAGGCAAAGGGGAATATAATATTAAAATATAATATTATAATGAAAATACTTATCTCTCCAAGAATTATGTGCCCAAGGCCAAAAACTGAAGTGCCAACTGAATAATCCGAAGAAGAAGACCAACTGAACTGAACCCAACCTGTCCACTGCCAAAAATAGAATTTACTAAAAATAGTAAATTCGTAGAGTTGCTCGGAATGCCAAACTGAACATACCACTGCGAAGCTCTCTGAAAACCCAAAAAGAAACCGCAATCAGAATTCCAAACTTCAAGCAACAACCTCCTCAAAACCAGGAAACCCTAATTTCACCATCCGCGTAGCCTACGGGTCTCCGGAATAGGCCAACGGTCAACAGAAAAGATCACATCTGAGAAGGGGACATTACAGAAATTCATGAAATAAATGGCTAAGTCTGAAGAAATTCGCCTTAAGAAGGATGGTCCTTGAAATGTGGGACAGAATGAAGGAAGGAATGTCAGAGACTAAGGAAAGTCTGCCCAGCTGACGTCCAAGATCATGAGAAGTCCGCCATGTTCAAAAAGGAAATGTCAAAGGTTCTTCAAAGTCCGCCTTAGCCTCAAAGAGATGATGCCAAGAAGTTGTGAAGTCCGCCCTGACTTTGGCAAAGCATGCTCAAAGTCCGCTAGCCTTGAGGAAGCATATCCAAGGACTCTCTAAGGTCCGCCTTGCATGTCCTAGCCTCCTCCAAAGTCCGCCATGCCACAAGGAAGAAGTGCAAAGACTATCTAAAGTCCGCCACACACTTGCCAATAGGTTGGAAAGTCCGCTTAGGCACATGGGAGAAAAAAAAATCAAAAATTTTACTAAGTATTGGTGCCTAGCAAGGAAAATTTCGAAATTTTTGCCTAAGTTTAAGAGCCTAAAAGGGTGGAGAATCAAAATTTCGACTAAGTATTGTAGGATTTCCAAGAGACAAAGGGTTAAGCAAAGTGCTAAAAAGTTTGGAAGTCCGCCATGTTCAAAGAGATGATGTCTAAGATCTAAAGAAGTCCGCCCTCACCTAGTCCAAGTGCTTGGAAAGTCCGCCATGGTCTATGAAAGGGAAAATTTACAATTTTTTCTAAGTATTTGGTGCCTAGTCAAGAGAAATTCGAAAATTTGCCTAAGTATAGAGGCCAAAGGATGAAAAATTAAGATTTTTGGCTAAGTGTTGTGGCATTTTCAAGAGGCAAAGTGCTAAGTTTGAAAGGAAAGTGCTAAAGGAAGTGCGCCATGGTATGAGAAAAGTGGAAAAGACTTGAGGAAGTTCGCCTGGGATATGGCAAGGGATAAAATGAAATGTGCCTAGCATGAAAATGGAAGAGAAATTAAATTGCCTAAGTATGGGTGTCTGGAGAAAATGTTAAGAAATTGACAACTTTGGCCAGAGAAAAATGCACGAGGCAAAGAGAAAAGTGAGATCGCCCTTGGCCAAGAGAGATGGAAATTTGTCGAGCATCACAGAATTGCGCCTAGCAAAGATGTCTAGACAAGGATTTTGCCTAGAAAAATTCGTCTGAGCGAGGAAAAAATTGACTTTGGCAGAAGAAAATAAGCTCAGTGCAATTAAAATTTCGCCTCAGCAAAGAAAAATAAGGATCCGGCATAACATTTGACGACGGAATGGCTTAAATTTTGACTTGGCTAGACGAAATTAAGGACAAAATTGGAAAATAAACTTTTAGCCAAAGAAAACAAAGAGAAAATCAAAATAGCCATGGGTCCAAAACGAACGGGTTGGAATAAATTAAAATATTTTAATATTTTAATAATTTATTTTCAACTACTCGGAAATTTAAATGCCTTGGACAAAAATAAAGTTTGCCAGAGATGTTTCGGAAGAAAATAATTTGTGCCGGCAGAGATAAAATCCAACAGGCAAAATTAAATTCGCCATGAATTTTGAAACTTGGAAGGGTCGAATTTAATTAAATATTTAATGTTTTCTTTCAAAATTCGAAAAATCAAAGATAAACATTAAGCCAAAAATCGAATTTTTGAAGATCAATGAGATTTGCTTGGATAAGCTCGAGACGGATTCTTTTCGAAAAATAAAGGAAACCTGCCTGTTTGAACAAAAGAAAACAAATCGAGATCGAGAAAGAAGATGGCAGTTGCTAAAACAAATCAAGCTCTTTAGCATTATAATGAGTTTCAGCAACTCATTTTTTTCACACACAGCTGAAGAGAAATTTAATGTCTCTCGGAATTCTCAGGCAGTTGATTGTTCAGTAGGCAAGATCGAATTTTTTTCAGAAAAAGAAGTAATGTTATGCTAAGGAAGAATTTTCGCGGGAAAGGAAAAGATTTATTTTGAATTCTTCTGTGCAAGAGGGGCGCACTTCATTAATTGCTTTTTGGAGTAAATTATTAGAATTTAAATCTGATTTGCAGCCAGCAGTTCTTCATTGAGGTTTGATGTTCAGTCAAATAAATTCGCCATTCTTCTTCTGTCTTTTCATCTTGGTAAAAGTTCTGGCCAAAATTTTAACTTCGTCCATTTACTTTCAGCTTGCTTTTTCGCAAGCAATTTAATTATTTAACTAAGCTGAAAGTAAATTTTCGAATCCAAGGCATGAGAATAAATTATTGGAAAAAGTTTTTGTATTAATGTTAATCTTTTGGACTGCAAGTTGACGACCACGGCAGGCAAACCATCAAAGAAGGCGAAAATGAAGTTCGCCAGCAAAGGTGCTCAGCGGGAAACTAAAGTCATTTCAAAATGGAAGAATGTCGTAGACACCGATCTCGGACATGTCGACTTTGATGAGTTTAAGAAAAGAATGTATGGACAGAATGGACTTCCCACACCGATAGCCAGACGGATAGTCAGAAACGGGATTTTTCAGGCAGCTGGATTCCCACCGGCAATGGATTGTGCAGAATTGATGGTGGAGTGTGCTATCCACTATGATGCTCAGAAGAGGCAGATCATCGCACCTGATGGAAGAATCTTGGCACACTTAGGCGAGGTGGCGATCCAGGAAACCTTCGGCATCCCGGAACATTCACGGACGGTCTATAAGACCAAGGAAGAAGCCAAGAGGTTATATGACAGCAAACCAGATTTGTGCGCCACAACTATTAACAAGGTGTGGATGGACAAGCCTAAGCCATCAATAAAGAAGATGCCCAAGAGACCCCGCCGGACAGATTTCAAAGAAGATTTTGGAGACATCATCTTGATGCTGAACAGAGTAGCCGGCAACCCGCAAGGCACCTTTTTCGAGAGCTGGATGTACTATTTCATAGACGAGATCACTTCTGGCGTCAAAATGTTCAACTGGTCAGGATGATAAGTGACAACCTCCACGAGCAATTGATCAACCTCGAAGAGACTAAGTCTTTTCACATGAGCTCGTATATTGTCTACCTGTTGGCCAGATCATGTAAGTATCCAGGACTAATTTGCAAGGGCAAAGTTGGCAACGGGGAGAACGAACTCAGGCCTTACGACTGCTACCCACAACTCCAGTTGAAGGAGAAATCTCATTTCAGAAGGGTGCATGATGCCTTCCTAATGCATATTACCAGAAAACTTCAAGGAGGAGTGCATCAGAGGCTGAGTCATGAGGCGAAAAGTCTAATCAGTAAATACGGATCTTGGTTCATCCAGTTCCCGAAATTCACATATGTCAGGATCCAGGGATTTACTGGAAATCCCTATAAATTGCCCATTTATCCGACAAATCGGATGATTTTGCTCGAGGTCCTGAGACAGTTAGAGGAATATCAGAACATCCAGAGGCCAACCAAGAAGGCATCTGTCACATTCCCATTTTTCATCGGGAATATGTTGGAGTATTGTCCATCTGCACAGGCAGCTGAGAGTGCAAGGTTGGAGATCCAGTGGTATCCATTTACAGCCTACAAGTCCAGGGTCAACTTTGACCCACATCATAATATTCAGACAGTAGAGGGGAGAAGGTACAAGCACAGAGTGGAACTGGAAGATTTCTGGGCTAATGCCGCCAATGAATACGAAGTTAGGAGGAGACTATGGTCCAGAATGCCCCTAGACTTCATGAGGACAATTGAGTTTTGCCGGGTACCTGACCAGTTACAAGATGATGGGAACTACATCCAGCCATGCTTCGAGGAGAGTCGACCTCTTCCTCCCATAAAGTGGTCAGAACCTGAGCATGCAGACTTGGCAACCTTGATGAGACCAGTGACTAAGTACTCTCAGTGGTGGGTTGACCATCATGCCCAAGAAATGAGACAGAGAAGAATAATGCTCACATATGATCTACTGAGCGAGTCAGAATCGTATTCTTCTAATGCCGGCGCATCCCATCAGGATTTGGTCGAGATCGGAGAGAAAAGGAAGGAAATAGCCCCAAGTACAGAGCCTGCTTCCAAAAGGCATAAGGGAGAACCATCTTGTTCAGCAGCATCTCGAAACATTGACAAGCTGGTGGCTACAATAGATGAGTCCTTGGTGGAAATACTTGTACCTCCTACAGTTCAGGAAGAGAACGATGAACCTATTCAGCTGGATGATGAGGAGCCTTCGTCACCTACGGGCACGAAATCTTAGGTTCAGACAATGAGATAGAAGTCCGAAATAATGACTTCGAGGAGGGAATGATTTCCGCTCTCAGAGGGGTTGTGGATGTTCCGAATGAAGAAGAGGTTCAGGTAGAAGATGGAATTGAGCAGCCGACCATTCCAGATTGGCTGATAGAGAGAATGAAGATTCAGGTACCTGTAGAAGCTCAAGAAGAGGAGGATGATACTGCCGATTTCTTGGCAAGGTTGGAGCAAGTTGCAATCAAGAAGCCTGCCAAGAAATTCTCTACCATTCAGAGGAACGAGACAGGCAACCGTTCCGTACACATTGCAGTACCCACGGTGGACAAGCCACGAGACGAGATTACTCCTCAAGAATATGCCATAACCACTGTAGATCTTGGCCCGACCTCAAAAGGTCAAGAAGTGGAGGAATTAGATAATTCCGTCTCGACCATCAAAGCGAGATTGGAAAAAGGAAGTGGCTAAGAAGAAAGAGTATAAGAAGGAGGTTGAACGCCTTAAGGAGTACATACAACATTTGACCCAGCCACTTGATCAGGGTAATGCGGTAGCTCCTCCTCTCCTCAATTCATCACAGGAAGTGACCAAGGATGTCGAGCACGGAATGGTAACGGCCAAGGAAGCTCAGGACTGGATGGCGAGTGAAGGCACGGAAGCGGCATTGTTCATGGAGAAACTGGCACTTGCTTATGGGCAAACCTCATATTTTCTTTCTAGACTTATTGATATGGCGGAAACATGGGAATGTATTCCGGATATGCAGGAGAGGCTTATTCCATGCCTCAGGCTATTGAAGGGCACTCCAAGAGAGGAGTTGGTCGACAGAAAGGTGATTGCTGCAGGAGCAGCATATGATTTCAATCACTGGTTTTGGGCAGTAACTATACGTAGGGAAGTTTTGGAGAAGGCAAAAGTGGATGGACTTAGAATTGAGGAGCAGGTAAAGGAAATTCGAGAGAAAATTCATATGACAGCTGCAGAAGTGTTTGATCAAGAGATTGTCCAAGAAAAGGATATGCAGCTGGAGGAGCTGAAACGAAAGGTTCAGAGGTTTTCTTCTCGACTACTGGACCACTTCTAAGACAGGATTTTGCGAGAGTAGCAAGTCTTTCAGCCATCCGGAATGATTTTGGGAAGCAGGAAGCGGATTGGGCAAATACCTTTGCCAAATGTGCAGAGAACTTGGATGAACTTGAATTCCGGATCAGCATGCTGCCACCTGTCACGATGGAGGAGGTCATTGCAGTAGTGTCCAGGTTCGTCGAATGCAATGCTGCTCAGAAGGATAAGGACGCCTCTCCTTGAAAATAGCTTCAACTGCCTCTTTACTGATAGTTTACTGATTGATGACTCATGTTATTTTGGGCAACCCTAATTAGGGTTGAGTTGTAATAATCTTGGCCGTTGATATTGTTTTAATCTCGGCCCTTCATTTCATTTTTGAAACTCTATATAAACTGATGATCTCTCACTTTCATTTGTGTGGAGACAGTATATGAGATTGTTGCATTGAGACTATTTCGAATAATAAAAGCTCTTATGCATGATTTGCTTTGAATAACTCTTATTGTCAAATAGTAAGCGAGGTTGCATATCTTCTTTCACCATAGATTAAAGTTAGAACTAAGTTAAATAGAATTTGCTTTGAAAGTTGGTTAAGTGAATGATAGATTGATCATATTGATTCAATGGTGAAGTATTGCTCATACTTTCTTCGAATGGATGATTTGCATTCGATGCGTAAAGTTAGCCTTAGCTTATAATCGTGAAAGGTTAACTTCAGCCTCATCTGAGGTTTGAAAATCATTATCACACCCCTTGAAGATTGCACCCACTTTGCGTATGTTGTCCTGCAGGAGGCGAAACAAAGTGCGGTTATTTCCCTTCACCGAATCTTATTGTCTCTTGAATTCTTAGGCATAGAATAGATTCTCTGAACCCTTATCCTTTTTCCATTTTTTTGAGATCCAAATTGAAGTCCTAATTGAGAAGCCTTTAATGATAAACTCGCCTAAGTCCCAAACTTGTGAAAATTCCTTTAAACGTAAGTCCCCTTGTTTATTATCAGCAAATCACAACGCCCATTGAGCTTATCCACACGTCAAGACCTGACTAAAGAAACCTTGGAATCGCCAATATGATCTTCTTGCAATCTTAACATATGCGGTGGTTTTTCCAGAGAGGATAGAGTGTCTCTGGACATTTTATTCTGAAGTGTTCAGTGGATGATAAAACGTACACCAACAGGATGTACCTATCTTCTAGCCTAATTTGGAGTGTTGGCTAAGTCTGAAGTGCGTCTTGACAAATTAGGGTTTTCATTCTTCAGGCTAGTTTGAGGTCAAATTGAGTTGGAGAACTAAAATTTGAGCTCGGCATTGCAATCAGGAGGCTTCAGGCGGGCTCCCATTAAAATTTCATTGAATTCTGACAACTTACTATTTTTAGTAAATACTCAATTTGGGACCTTTTTCTTAGGACTTTTGAAATTCTGACTGCTTCACCATGTTTAGATCCCTTTGAGCTGCTTGCCTGCAAATTTTGAGCCAATTTTGAGAACTTACTATTTTTAGCAGGTGCCCCAGTTTAGGGCTTTTCCCTAGGGTTTTGGAAATTTTGATCATATCACTGAGTTCAAACCCTCTCAAAGTACTTATCTGCAAAATTTGAGCAAATTCTGACAACTTTCTATTTTTAGCAGTTCTATTTTTAGCAGGTCCATCTTTGGCAGGTATGGTGTCACCGGAACAACTCCAACACTTCAGCTTTCAAAACAGAGCAACATGCAACGAGAACGGCATCAAATAGAGGTGTACAAAAGCGCATGCAGTAAAATTAGGGTTTCCTACTTCCGTGCCTAAAATTAAGGGCAAAATGCGAGAATTTCTGAAAATTGACATATCCCGTTGTGATCAACAGTCTTCGAGGAATCTACTGGTAAAATTTGAGTGCATTCTGCACAATTACTATTTTTAGTAAGTCACTTCCAGAACAGGGCCTAAAATAGTAGGTGCATGCAAAAAATTGGTGTGAACAGATCAGTCATGTCATGAGGGTCAGAGTGAACGAGTTTCAAGCCTTGAGAAGTTGCAAAACTTTGGAAATCACAAAGACCTCAGAAATTGCTAAAAATAGAAAATGAGGATGAGCTAGGGTCAAAAAAACGCCTAAGGCATTGAACATGCAGGCAAGGGGTCAAATGCGCTCAAGGTGTGAAGAGACATGAAATTGTCTAAGGCATTAAAATGAAAGTAGACCCCCTTGAATGCGCCCAACATGGAGAGGTCTAAATACGCCCACAAGGTAAGAGCACAAGGTCTAAAATGCACCCAAGGGAGGAGGTGAGAGAATTTCTCTAAGTCATGAAAACAAAAGAAGACCCCCTCATATGCGCCCTAGGAGAAATAAGGAGGCATGAGAATTTTCTAACGCTGAAATTTGAAGAACAAGGGGTAAAATGCGCCCAAGGAAGAGGTTGGATGGAAAAATCTCTAAGGAAAAAATAAAAGGAGACCCCTCTTAATGCGCCAAGAAATCAAAGCAACACCCCTAGAATGTGCCCTCAAGATGAAAGCACATGGGCCTAAATGCGCCCTAGGAGAATCAAAGTTGATGAGAATTTTCTAAGGCAAAAATAAGAGTTAGAGCATGAAATTTGTCTAAGGCATCAAATATGAGCTCAACCTATCATATGCGCCTAGGAGAATCAAGGTGGTATGAGAATTTTCTAAGGAAAAAATACGAGTTGACCCCTCTAAATGCGCCCTCAACAAGGCTCCATATGTGCCCAAGGTATGAGGAGACTTAGAGAAATTTGCCTAAGGCACGGAAATGTGAGCAACACCTATCATATGCGCCTAGGAGAATCAAGGTGGTATGAGAATTTTCTAAGGCAAAAATAAGAGTTGACCCCTCTAAATGCGCCCTCAACAAGGCTCCATATGCGCCCAAGGTATGAGGAGACTTAGAGAAATTTTCCTAAGGCACGAAAATGTGAGCAACACCTGTCATATGCGCCCAAGGAAGAAGTTGAGTGAAAAGTTTCTAAGGCATTGTTTCAAGAACACCAATGCCCATATGTGCCCTAGGCTTCAACATGAATATGCACCCAAGATGGAATGAATGGGGACGAGAATATTCTAAGGTAAAATGCACCCAAATGAAAAATGCGTTCAAGGCACAAAGAAGGTGAAATGCGACAAGTCAAGTGCACACATGATGAAATGCGCCCAAGGTTACAAAGGGGTAAAATTTTAAATGTTGGAGATTTTAAGTGGATTGAATAATTCCCCCATAAATATTTGAGATAACCAAGTGTTACAAGGAGTTAAAAAGGAAATTTTAAACAAATCAAATGATTCCCTTTTGAACATTTAAAATAACAAAGTGTCAACAAGCAGTTAAAAGGGGAAAATTCAAATTTTGCATGGGAAAGAATCTTCAACGAAGGAAAATTCTATGACGATTGGGACCCGTCCGGGTGACAACTCGCCCATCACTTCGCCAAAGTTAGAAAATTGCCAAGTAGTGGGAGAGGAAATTGAATTAACTTGCTAAAATAAACTCCCACACACGATTATTTAAGCAACAAAGTTTTCATTTCTTCTCACCATTTGCACGTGCGGAATTGTGACTCTAAAAGTGAGAAGAAAAGTGTTGAGGTGTGTTGTACCCCAAAATTAAAATTTTTGTTACACTTAGACATTTTGAAGAAATGAGTAAAAGTCTTGTCAAATCAGTCAAAAAGGTCAAAATTTGGGTGTGCATGTCTTGCATGAGGGGTTAAAACGCAAAATTTTTAATTTCTGATGATCTGGGTCTGCTAAGAGCAACTTAACCTACAAAACCTAGATCTCAGTTTTTCATCCCTAATTTTTAGGAAAACTGCTATTTTTTTGAAATTTTCTAAAATTAGTAACGTTTTTCTGGGTTTCTTCTGAAACGGATATTGGCAAAATTTTCTAAAAATAGAAAGTTTCTAAAAATAGAAAGTTGGTCCGACAGGGTCCGAACTGATTTTGATTGGCTCAAAATGCGGCCGTATCAGGCTGGTGCAGTCAGAATCTTAAAATAATCAGTTTTTCCCTACTGGGTCTATTCTGCTTTTTAGAAGCATATTTGGAGTTCCGAAGTCATCAATGGAGGTCGGCCGGCTGCCAGGCGTCAGTTTCATCATTCAAACTTTCAGCGGAAGGTGAAATGATGAATATGCACGAAGAACGAGAAAGGAAATTGAAAAGTCATGAAAATTTTCTAACACTGGCAAGTTTGGGCGCCCCTGTTGAAGAAAGGCACCCACCTTTTTAGGGCATCAGATGAGTGAATTAGGGTTAGGACCTTCAATGAAAGTTGCTCAGTATTCAGTCTGCTTTGCGATGGATACCTTCGTCAGAGCGTCCGACAATCCAGTCTCCGGCAAATTCAAGTCAAAGAGGAAGGTATAGAATGAAGAAGCTGAAACTCGAAGAAGAAGATTAATTTGAAAATTTTCTAAGTCTGGAGAAACTGGGCGCCCTTGTTGAACAAAGGCGCCCAACTTTTCAAGGGTTCAAACAGATGAATTTGCAGTCAAAGTTATAACAAGATGTCTTAAGAATGCAACTGGCTTTCCAGTGAGTTATCCAGCACGACAAACAGAGCTCACAGTCATCAGATTCAAAGAGCTGAACAGAGGGTCCGACGAGAGTGGAAAAGAGAAATCCGAAAGCAAAGGTGAAAAATGCAAAAAATAAACTAACTCTGGTGAAACTGGGCGCCCCAGCTTGCCAGGGGCGACCAAGCTTTTGAGGACCTGAAATCTACTTTTTGGCAGAAGTGTTTCCAGAAGACCCCTCCTGAAATCTTCTCAGCTTTGCAACGAGCCCAAACATTCATCAATCCAACGCCCGGAGCTCAAGATTCAAACAATATCACCTGTAGGAGTGAAAGACATGAATAAATTGAAAATTTTCTAAGTCTGGAAGAAGTGGGTGCCTGTTGTGACGATTTTCACACATCGCCCCATTGCAAATGGGGACCCCCCCTAATTTTGGCTTTGCTTTTCGCTTGTTTTGTTGTTGTCTCTCTTTTCTACTATTTGTCTTTTCGGGATTGAGCCCGTCACTGAGTTTAAACGTGAGTTTGGCCAAGTCTGAAATTAGGGTTTCATCTTTCCTGGTCAGTCCGAGGTCAAGCGAGGTGAATAACATGAAATTTGAGACTAACATTGTTGTTAGTGTGCTTCCAGCAGGCTCCCAATAGATTTTCATCAGATTCTGAGATACTTACTATTTTTAGTAAGTGTGCAATTAAGGGCAATTTGTCAGCATATTTTGAGATTCTGATCATCACACTGCATTCAGAGTATATCAGATTGCTTGCATGCCAAATTTGAGCGAAAGCAGACAACTTACTATTTTTAGCAGTCTGGCTTCCGGCACGAATTTCAGGGTCCAGATGCAGAGTTTTTCTTTGCATGTCTAGATATTCCTTCTGGGTTTTTCGAGACCTTCGCGATGGTATAACATGCAAAACGAGACGACTACTTTCAGGATTCAACCTTAGAGGCTATTTTTAGGGTTTGCATGTCGCAGGTTTCTTTGCATGTCGGATGATTCTTTGATGGTTTTCCGAGCTTCAGCGATGGTGTGACATGCAAACGAGGATTCTCACTCAAGAAGGAACTTGCTATTTTTAGCGTGTATGTACCGCGCCCCGCTAGTTCAAAATTACAAAGCCGACGTCAGCGCTACGAAACGCGACTAACAGATATCATTTGATAATGCATGCGTAATTAGGTTTCAACTTCGGAGCCTAAAAATAGGCGTAAAAAGTCAAAATTTTCGAAAACCGATGTAAACCATCGCGATCAGCATCCATCAAGCTATCTGCTGGTGAAATTTCGAGTCAAACGGAGCACTTACTATTTATAATAAGTCAGATTGGAAACATGCTAAAAATAGTAAACCAGCTGCATGCGTCAGTGTCAGCCGACAGGTCACGTGGTGAGGAGCGCCTCATTCAAATTTCAAGTCAAGCCGAGCAATGGAGCTATCAGAAACATGAGGTTACTATTTATAGTAAACTACCTTCAAAAGCATGCTAAAAATAGCAGGGTGATTAAAAATGGCAGTGTCGACAGGGCAACAAGGTTATGAGGATGCTATGTTTAAAATTTCAGGCCATTCCGAGCTTTAGAGGAGCAAAATTGAGAAGACTTACTATAAATAGCAGGGCACGATACTGGCGAAAGATGATGAAAATTTGTCTAAGTCTGGAACTTCGTCCAGCAGGCCTAGCAAAATGCGCCCAGTTAATGAGGAGGCTCAGAAAAAAATGCTAAGATGCAAGTTCATCCTGCTCAGGGGTCAAAATGCGCCCAAGGCAAGAAGTCAAAGGAAGTCAATGATGTTTATCCTGCAGCAGGGGCAAAATGCGCCCAACTTGAAAGAAGAAAAGGTTGAAAAAAATTTCTAAGGCATGAAAGAAATCCGCCACCCCCATCAAAATGCGCCCAAGATGCAAGTTCATCCTGCGCAGGGGGTGAAATGCGCCCAAGGCAAGGAAGGTCAAAGTAGTCAAACAAACTCGTCCTCCTCCATAGGCAAAATGCGCCCAAAGTCATGCATGCCAGGACAAAAAAATAGAAGGTGAAGAGTCACCCAAGGACGTTGGAGAAAATTTCATCCACTAGACACATGAAAATGCGCCAAAGTTAGAAGAGGGTCAACAAAGTCAACAAGCTCGTCCTCCTCACCCTCCTAAATGCGCCCAAATGAGCTCATATGAAGACAAAAAAGCGAAGTTGAAGAGTCATCCAGTTGATAGGTTCAAATGTGCCCATGTTTGGATAGTAAATGGTGAATAAGGGTGGTAATTGAGGTGAGAATTTTGCTAAGGCGTGGTAAATCCAAGGTGAAAGCTAGGCGTTATCCTCCATCATGTGTAGAATGTGCCCAAGGTGGTGGGCCTTAGAGAAAATTGCTAGGCGTGTGTGTTGGGCGCCTAAAGCCTAAAAGTGTTAGAAAATTGCCTAGGCGTGATTTTAAATCCCTCTTCAAATGCTATATGCGCCTAGAGAGATGGGAGTCATAAGGTGTTAAAATATTTTCTAAGGCATGTTGAAGGCGTGATTTTCTTCAAAGTATGATATACGCCTAAGGTGGTGAAGTGTTAGAAAAATTCCTAAGGCATATGTAGTGTGAAAATTTTCTAAGGCGTGGTGAAGAGATATGTGTGAGGTGGTGGAAATGAAATGGTAAGTGCTAGGCGCCTTGGGTAAAATAAAATATTTTCTAAGTGTTGGAGAATTTGCCTAGGTGTTGGAATATTTTTCTAAGATGTGAAGTGTTTGCGAGTGGCAAGTGAAGATAAAATATGCAAGGCGCCTCTGTGAATAAAATTTTTCTAAGTGAAGATGATATTTCTCTCGCTGGCAGGCAAACGAAATATTTTCTAAGGCAAGTTCTCAAAATGCAAGATGATTTAAATATTTTCTAAGGCAAACTACTCTCCCCTTGGAAAATACGCCTAGAGCTCAGGGTGGCAAGTTTTTTTTTTTTTTTTTCAAATCACGAGCAAATTCTCTCAGTAATGAAGTCAGGAATGCAGGATGAATTCAAGTTTTCCGAATTGGAGCAACGTAGAGTGATCACAAGCGAAGAATGAAATGAATTTGATGAAAGAATATTTTTTTTATAGTTCCAAAATTCAAGAAAATTAAATGAACCCGTTCGTTGGGTACCCATGGATTCGACGCGTTCTGGAGGAAATTTTCTTCTGGGTATCGAAGATTGCCGATGAGGAGTTGATTTTAAGGTCTTCCACAGCTTGTCGAGGATTCCGAGATCAAGATTTTAAATAGGCACCAGGTTGATGAATTTCCTAAGGGAAATTTAAAAATTTTCTAAGGCAAAATGTGAAGAAAATGTGTTTTCAAGGTGAAATTCTCCAGACGATGAATTTGAAAGGAACTGCCTAGGTAAATTTGCCCGAATTCTTCGTGATGATCAAAGTTGTCAGAGCTCCAGCAGGTGAAATGAATTTCTTGAAGATGCAGTTGAAGATGATGCGCCCTTGAGGAAGATGCGTTGAAAATTTGGCTAAGGCATGAAGAATCATGAAGAAAGCAGAAGTTGTGCTACTGGAGGCGTGGAAGCATGAAAATCCTGGTAAGTAAGTTAAGATTATATTATGAAGTGTTCTAATACTCCTCTCCTTGCTGGTTTTGCAGGAGAAACGTCGAGGCCAAGCGTTGATGATTTAAGTGATCCAAGATGATATTTCCACTTTGAAGGAAGAAAAGTTGCGAGAAAGTGGCTAAGTGTTGAGGCTCAAGTAACAAAGAAGAAACGTTTTCAAAGCTTAAGATGGAGAAAAGAATGTAAGCTCGAGCGAAGTCGAAGAACAACGTGAAGAAGAAGATCAAGGGCAGTGTGAACGCGTTTCAAAATTGGAATCTTCTAGAAGGGTGGTGGACATTAATGCCGCATTTATTACCCCACTCTCCTTTGTGGCGGTTTTTAGGGCAAATCCTGTTTAGGGCTGAGGTGGCACAATCTGGGCCATCCAGCCGATTGTAACCCTAGCCGTCTTTTGGACTTGGCTAGCTATATAAAGGGGGAGTCCCCCTCATTTGTAATCTCATTAGAAAGTAGACAGTAGAGAAGATCAGAGTAGAATTAGAGTAGAGGGCCTACTTAGAAGTAGCTTAGTATAGATTGATAGTGTAGTTTGAAGAAGAGGGAAAGTTTTCCCTTTGAAAACTTTGTAAGAAATTGTTGTGAACACTCTCTCAATAAAAGAGTTTTTCATTGATGGTGAACTTCGTCTTTGTTGTGAGTAGCTAGCAAGGTTTCTTCGTCCTTCTGATTCAAGTAGTGACTTAAAGTAGAATAAGTTTCATTTTATGCAAGTAGAAGATAGTAATTGTGGAATGTGGTGTTTGATCTAAGCAACTTCGTCTATCCATACCACTAGTGTATTTGCTGATGGTGAATGCACCTTGTGTGGTCAACTGGAATATCATGCACTTAACTTCAATCACAGTTTGAACGATGGTATGCGTCGTTGTGACGGTATCTTCATGTCAAGTGGTGGTTTGAACATCTTTAGTCATCTCCCTTGAAGATTGCACCGACTCCGTGGAAGCTGTCCGATGCGAGGCAAAGCGAAGTCCGGTTAGAAGTTTGCTGAAGTTGAGCTCCATATCCCACGCCTTAGAATAGATTTAGACTCTCTTAACCTTACCCCATTTCAATTCAGTACTTTCTGGTTAGAATAGGAAACCCGCGCTTCAAAGACAAATCTTTCGAGCATTTGAATTCCTTTCTCCGCTGCCGAACAATTCCATAAGTCCCCTTGAAATACCAGCAAATCACATCGAGCCAAACTGAGCCTATTCGCATTAAAGGAACCTTGGAGTTGAACGCACGAACTTTCTTGCAATCTTAGCGTGCGGAATACTTTGATCAAGAGAGAATAGGGAAGCCGTTGGCAACTTTATTCTGTATTGGTGCGGTCACGAAAAACACATCAACAACGCTCCAGTTGAGGAAGGGCGCCCAAACTTTTGAAGCTCATAATGATGGATTTTGCAGAAGTAGCATCCAAGAATGCCTCACCAAAATCAGTCTGGCTATCCAACGAAATATTCAGACAGTTAGTCGGATCTACATCAGCTCCCGGAATCGAAGATTCATCAGAAGATCAAAGGGAGAAGGAAGAACTCGGAAATCATGAAAATGGCTAACACTGAAAGAGTTGAGCGCCCCTGGAAGGAATGTGCACCCATGAATTCAGAGGTCGAGATGAAGTCTTTCGCCAGAGGTGCCTCCAGAACTTCTTTCTCAGTTTCAGCTAGGCTCCGCCGTGAACCATTCAGCTCGCCTGTCGGGTTAGTCTGCCAACGGGAAATCAGAGGCGAAGTAGCATGTCAAAATGGAGAAAAGTTGAAAATATGAAAATTTTGACCAACACTGGAAGAAGTGGGCGCCCCTGTTGAAGAAAGGCGCCCAAATGTTCATGCCTTAGAATATTTTTCGAAGTTTTCAAAATTTCGAAAATTGCAAGAGGAGAAGGATGGCATCCAAATTCAAAGAGACTGAGATTTAGGGTTTTGAAAATAAAAGCAAAAAAGAAAGCAAAACCTAAATCAAACCCTAAGTCTATTTAACACCATTCTTCATGTATTTTTCATTATTTTTGCAGGTAGCATCCAAAGGAGAAAGTTGGAGCAGCAAGTTTGAAGAATTTTTATGATTCAAGAATCCATCCTTGCTGGTTTTACATCAGATTTTGCAGACCAGCAAGCATAAACCCTTGCTTTTTTGAGCTTCTTGTTCCAGAAGATCAAATTTTTCAAGTTGAAGGCCAAGGCTTTCAATTTTTCAGTCATCTGGGTCTTTTTGCCTCAATCTTCTAAAGAATTTTTCAAGAACTTCATCAAGTTGCAGCAAGTGCTTTTATTTTGCATGTCAGTGAAAACCTCAGTGCATTCAAATTTCATCCATCTGGGTCCTTTCTAATCAGTCTTCTGAAGAAAACCCATATCGCAGCTTTTTTTCAAAAAAATTTCAAAACCTAGGGTTGGCTGCTTTTTCGATCAAACGTCAGGGTTTTGCAAATCTAATCCATCTGGGTCCTTTCTAATCATATTCTGAACAAAACCCAGATGCCTTTTTCGAAAAATTGAAGAAATTAGGGTTTGCTGCTTTTTCAGGCAAAATTCAAAATTTTCAAAAACAGATGATCTGGGTTGTCTTGCATCGATATTCTGAACAAAACCCATATCTCAGAAAAATTTCTCAAAAATTTGTCCGTTGGAGCACAAAAAATCAGCATTCTAAAATAGAAATTGTTCCAAGACTTGTCTGAACCAAGGCGAGTTCTGTCATTCTTCGAGTTTTCTGAAATGGAGTACACTCCTAATGTTTTCAAGTCCGAATCAGCTCTCTTTCACAATTATATCAAAACAGCTGAGACAGATTTGCATCATGTCAAGCCGGTGTTCGATTTACATGCCTTGGAGAGAGTAGGCAACACTTCAATCAAGAACCTGGGACATTTTGGACTCCTCGCAGCAGCGTCAATTCCTATATCAGTTCAGAGCCTTGAGTTCGTAATCGCTTGCATTAAGCATTACAACACGGTTACAAGGGAGATCTTGGCACAGATGTTCCAGTTAAGGGAAGGCGCTCATAAGCTACGTCAAGGTATCCAAGGATTTGAACAGACACTGGCTGAAGTAAAACCGAGACATGAGATTATCATTGCTGATTTAAACACGGCTTACAGTTCAGCAGTTTCCAGAGAACACAAGAAACAAATCCTTGCCTGGAGGGAGCGTCACGTTTTCAAAGTTAAAACCTATGAGAGGATATCTGAAGAATTCATCGTCTACAAACAAAGGGTGGTTGAAGCTCTTCTTTTCATCAGCGAATTCGTCATAGAGATCCCTTCTCAATACAGTCTTGAAGACGGTTCTTACGTCGGGCTTGAGGAGGTGCAAAATCAGTTCCAGAGTGTTGTTCACAATTGCAGTCCAATTGGCGGAAGGATAGGCCATATTTCAGTGATGTCAGCAAAGTTTGATAAAGCGGCCAATGAGGTTGAAGATTTCCTGAGATCTATTGCAGATGCTGAAGATATTCTTGAAAAGCGATGCTTTGCTGTTGATGGCATAGATGCACGAACCGGGACACAATCTCTAACTTCCTAGCGGATGTGATCGAGCTTTAAAGCAGCTTTCTTCTAGAAGCTTTCTTTCCCGCTTTCTTTCTATTCTTGGAATAATCCTTATCCATTCTTTGAGGATAGAAAGAAGATAAGATGTAATAGTTGGCGTTTCCCGCTTTTTCTGCTTTCTAGGGTTTTATCTTTCTAGATTTAGTAATAAAGCTTGCTTGCTGAGCAAGCCCTAGATTGTGAAAGCAAGGAGATTTTAGGGTTCCCTACTCCTCTGCTTCTCTATAAATAAGAGCCTTTGCTCATTTAGTTTTTTTAACGTGCTAGTGAGAACAAAACATTGAGCCTATTGTGCCTTCTATTTGTTGCTCAAGTATTGTTCATTTGTGTTGTGATAAGCAAATTGTTGAGCCTCTTTAGCCAACAAGGAGTTAGTGAGATTGCTGTTTTCTATTGTGTTAAGAATAAGTTTGCAAGCCTCCTTAGCTGCAATTTCTTGTTCAAGGCATGTTAGAAGTGAGCTTTGTTTCAGATTTGAGTAATAAAATCATGAGCCTCTTTTGCCTTGGTCCAAAATCTCAGATTTCCGTTATCTATGTTTACTTTTATGATCTTTATTTCAGCTTGCAGTGAAGTGTGTAGGTGTTCGTTGAAAGAGAGATTATTGAAGTATTTTTGTCAGAAAATCTACCTTGTTAATTTCTAACTTCTCTTGCTCTGCTATTACTTGAGAGGTTAGGAACGTCTTTAGTCTAAGTTAGTCGTAGTTGAACTTCTTATATCAGAAAATCTCAGCTGCGGCGTTTGTGTTTAAAAAACCTTGTGCTCTAAGCTGATCAAAAAGATAGGCAACTTAGTTTTAGTTTACTTTCTTTCAAACACCATCAGCAAGAGGGAGCTTCCCCTCCTAATTTGAAGAGCAGTTTATCTGTGCATAGCTGTCCGTTTTCAAATCCGCATTCCAGAGGTGCGAATTTAAACGCCAACAAGGTGAAGTTGCTGAAGTGAGTTGGTCAAATCAGCAAGCTTGGGTGAAATTTTTCTAAGTGCCAGAAGTTATACTGTTGAAAGTATTGAGGTTTGGAGTTAGAAAATTTAATGCTGAAGGCTCTTCTTTTTCGAAGTTTACTCCATATTTTTGCCATCCCAAGGTGATTTATTTTCTAAGTTTGAATTTTAATGCTTGTCTTTTATTTTGCAGGATGGCTGAAGCAGGTAGAGGAGATGCTGCAAGAGCGAACAAGGCTGCAAATGCTGAATCGAGCAAAGCTGGCGAATCCAGGCAAGCAGTAATTAAGAAGCTGAGCAAGACATTTCTTCCTGAGTCAAAGTTTACTTCAAAGCTGGGAGAGTTGAATGATACCAACCTCGGTTCATTCAATCTAGGAGCACTCAGAGGACGAATGTATGGGCTAGGAGGCCATCGTTCATCAGTCACAGCGCACCAGATTATGAAGAGTGGAATTTATGTAGCGGCTGGTTTTCCACCAGCAGTTCAGTGTCCAGAATTGATCATGGAGTGCACCAACTGTTATAGGCCGGAGTGAAGGACGATTGTTTCTCCTGATGGAAAATTGTTTGCTAATCTCATGCCCGATGCCATTGGAGAGGCGTTTGGAATTCCCACTTCTGATAGGATGTTGTACAAAACAAAGGAAAGAGCTGAAAGGATGTACGCCTCCTCTTTTGAAAGATGTGCCGGGATGATAAATTTAGTTTGGATGCAGAAATCCAGGCCTCCTCGCACCAAGCTTCCCAAGTAGATTATCTTAGATGATGTGAAGCAAGAGTACTGTGATTTGATAATGATGCTCAGCCGGGTGAACAAAAGCTCTCAATCATTCATCTTCGAGCCATGGATGTTTTATTACATCGGGATTGTAATGGAAGGGAAAGAATGCGTTGACTGGGCAAGGATGATAAGCGACAATTTGGATGAGCAGTTCAGGAACCTGAGAAGAACAAAAACGTTCTACATGAACTCATATGTTATATATATGTTGGCTCGGATGACTAAGTACAGAGGGATAACTTACAAAGAGCCAATTGGGTGTGGTCCTGAACAATTGAAAATCTATGAGGCTTGCCCACAGTTGCACTTGAGCAACACTGCCAACTACAAAAGGGTGAACGATGCCTTCACCATGCACATAGCGATGACTCTTCAGCAAAGGACTTAGCAAAGAATATATGAAAAGAGGCTTAGGAGTTGATCGAAGAATACGGATATTGGTTTATCCAATTTTCGAAGTTCACCTATATTAGGCTGTAGGGGTTCACATCGTATCCGTACAGATTACCGAGGTACCCCACTGACATAATGGTTATGTTAGAAGTATCTAGGCAGCTCATTGCCTATGATAAAATCCAGAAGAAAAAGAAGAAAGGAGGATTAGACTTCCCGATCATTATGGGAAATTCAAATGAAGTTTGTCCTTCATTGCTGGCAGCCAGAGAAGTTGAGGATGAGCTGCAGTTCTTCCACCTTACATACCACACCAGCAGGCAAGATTTCAATCCTTTCAACAACATCAAAATGGTGCAAAGTGTGGAATACAGGCATAGGGCTCATATTGAGGACTTCTGGGCTAATGCAGTAGATGATGCTAAAGTTAGGAGAAGAATGTTTACCAGGCTACGTCTAAAGATGATCAGAGAGTGCGAGATTGTTCCAGTTCCAGACCAAGTAGATGAGGACGTGAATGTAGTTCAGCCAGACTATGAGTCAGTGAGGAATACACCGGTCCCACTACCTGATTGGTCAAAACTGAAGATCACAAACTTGGATACATTATGCATACCGGTTCTGACATTCACAAGGAGCTGGGTGGAGAGGCATGTGAATAGGCTCAAAATTATATCAATTTCTCTTACTTACAATCTCATGGGTGACCAGAGGCCGCCATCAACAAGGAAAAGAAAACAGGTTGCCCAAGCTTCTGAGCCACGGAGAGAAGTACAATTTTAGCCAATGCCTCAGAGGGTAGAAGAAGCATCACCCATACGATCGCAGACTCGATCTTTGAGTGTGTAGGAGCTTTCACTATTTGGGAGTCAGAGAAATAAATCGAATGAGGAGCAAGAATTTCAAGAGGTAAACCAGCCACCACTCAGGGAGCCAGATAGCCTAAGTGTCAATGCTCCTAGAAGAGAAAGTCGGCAAGAGGAGGAAGAGGAGACGACAACAGACACTCGCTTCCAACAAATGATTGAAACAACATTAGAAGATGAGAATACTATAGGGCAGGAAGCTCGAGGTTTAGGGGAAGATATTCAACAGATGGAGACTGATGAGCCTCAACAAAATATTGTTAGAGAAGAAGTATGCGAAGAGGAAGCAACAGAGGAGCAGCCCCTCATTATTTGTAATCCGCAACAGACGGTGCCGGATTGGCTAAAGGAGAGAATGAGAAAGGATCCTGAGGAGGAGATTGACCGGGCGATGGAGATGGATGAATTCCTAAGCAGAATCAGTGGGCCACCAGAGAAGAAGAGAGCCAAGAAATACTCGAAGATATCTATAGATGAGACTGGTTCTTGCACACTTCATGTAGCTGTTCCGAGAGTAGAGTGTGACTGAGATGAGGCTGTACCTGAAAATTATGTTGTCACTACTATGGAATTAGGCTGCCCTATAGGAGCTCAGATAATTGAGGAATGTGATAGCTCCTATCGGGCTCCGAAGGATAGATTGCTCCGAATAGAAGGAAAATACAAAAGGTTGAAGAGGGAGCATAAGACGTTGATCGGATATGTGCAGCACCTAGCACGTCCATGTGGACAGGAGAATCTAGCAGTTGATCTCCCAGCTGAGCTTCCAAGAGAATCAGTCAACAACTTGGAAGATTTGAAGAGGATGGCTCAGGAAGTGGACAAGTGGGTTGGTAATGTTTGCGTGGAGGCAGAGAAATTTATGGATGATCTCACCTATTCTTTTCAGTAGGCCTTCGGTATTCTTACGCGCATGGATAATGTTGATCAAGCTTGGAGCGAAGCACACATTTATCAAGATAAAATTGTCCCTTGCTTGGCAGCCTTGATGCATATGCCCGTGCAAACTCTGGTCGAGGGAGGAGTAATTCAGGAAGGTGATAGGTATGATTTCCCCAGCTGGTATTTTTCAGCATTCACTGGCCAAGGCTTCTTTGATACAACATAGGCGGAGTTAGTTAGAATTAGAAAGGCTATGGGAAACATACAGGAAGGAGTCTTAAACACACTCGAAGCCTTATTTGCTAAAAGGATGACTCCAAAGGAGGTGACTGCAAATGGCCTGAGGAGCAGGTTGGAGCCCTTCTTCTCAGATGTGAGATCTTTTGCCCAGGTGGACTTTGAGAACATTTCAACCTTCTCCAACATTATTCAGAGTACTCAGGATACATTAGAAGCTTGGAGAAAATATTGTATTCGGCAGGGACAGGTAGTCACAGTGCTTGAATTTCAGCTCAACCATGTTCCGCCCATCTCAGTTCAGGAGGTTGAAGTAGTGTTGACCATATTCATCCAGTTTGCAATCAGAGAGAAGGACAATGGGAACGCATTTCTAGATGAGAATCTTCTAGATGATAGTGGGAATTAAATGCTCATAGTGGTCAAAGGGAGAGAGTGGGAATTTTGTGCTCATTTATTACCCCACTCCACTTTCTGGCAGTTTTTAGGGCAAAATCTTGACTAGGGCTTATGTGGCTCAATCTGAGCCCTTCATTGTATTTGAATCTGAGCCGTCCATTGGAATTGGCCAACTATAAAAGGGGCATCCCCCCTCATTTGTACATCATAGATAGATAGATAGATAGAATCATAGTAACACAGAAGATAGAGCATAGATAGATAGAATAGCAGAGAAGGAATAGAGAGAGATTGATAGCATAGCATAGATTGATAGATTGATAGATAGATTGATAGGAAGAGGAAGGAAAGTTTTCAAATTGAATGCTTTGTAAGAGATTGTTGTGAACACTCCTATAATAAAAAGAGTTATCATTTCTTTTTGTTTCATCTTTTATTGTGGGTAGCTAGCAAGATTTCTTCGTCCTTCCAATTCGCATAGAATCTTAAAGTAGAATTTAGAGTAGAATAGATTTCATTTCATGCACATAGATAGTTGTGGATTGTGGTGGTTGAATTAAGCGAGCTTCATTAATCCATACCACTAGCAAACTCACTGATGGTGGGTTCGCCCTGTGTGGTCAACTGGAATATTGTGGACCTAACTTTGATTATGATTTCGATGTTGATATGCGTCGTTGTGATGGTGTCTTCATGTTGAATCGTGATTTGAATACCTCTAGTTACTTCTTTGAAGATTGCACCAGTTTTGTGGAAGCCGTCTGAGGTGAGGCAAAGCAAAGCTTAGTTGAGGCTTGTGAAATTTGATCTCCACGTCCCGCGCCTGGAGTAGACCATAGCATTTCTAATCCCTACATCCATTCAAATTTAGTACTTTTTGGTTAGTTTAGGAAACTCGAGCTTCATTGACAAATCTTCCGAATCTTGAAAACCCCTTTCTCTCGAAGCGAACAATTGTGTAAGTCCCCTTGAAATACCAGCAAATCACATCAAGCCAACTGAGTCTATGTCAACTGCATAAAGGAACCTTGGAGTTGAATGCATGATCTTTCGCAATCTTAGCATGCAGGAGATTTTGATCAAGAGAGGATAGAGTGAGCGTTGGAAACTTTATTCTGTGTTGGTGTGGTCATAAAACACCTGTCAACACATAGGTGAATTCACCCTCCACCTACGCAAGATGGAAATGCAATTTGAAGCAAATGGGAGAAAACATGTGTTGAAGGAAATATCAAATAATGGTTTACGAATGATATCTCTTAGGAGGATGGAGAGGTTGATCCAACATGACCAGGTAGAGTGGGCTACTGGGTGTTTAATGATGCCTACACAGTTGGAGCAGTAGAAATTGAGTTATCCTCTAGATATCCAGGATTTGAGAACTAAACACACAAAAGTATTTAGTGATATTCCTCCAAGTAGACCTCCAGATAGAGGTATTGAGTACATAATTGAGTTGGAGGAGGGTGCAAAACCCGTTATAATCACACCATACAGGAATCCTAAGCGGTTAAAGGATGAGATAGAGAAGACTATTAAGGAGCTGCTTGACATGGGCCACATTCGGCCAAGTAAATCTCCTTTTACCTCATCAATGGTATTGGTAAAGAAAAAAGATGGAACTCTATGTATGTGCATCGACTACCAAGCCTTGAATAAGAGGACCATCAAAAACCAATACCCCATTCCTCGCATAGATGAGCTAATTGATGAGTTACATGGTGCTTGCTTCTTCTCTAAGATTGATTTGAGATCCGGTTATCATCAAATCCGGGTTAGAGACCAGGATGTAGAGAAGACAGCCTTCCGATGCCATTGTGGTCACTTCGAGTTCTTGGTTATGCCTTTCGGCTTAACCAATGCCCTTGGCACATTTCAGTTTACCATGAACAAGGTTTTTCAGCACCAGCTGAGGAGGTTTGTCCTTGTGTTTTTCAATGACATTTTGGTTTATAACAAGGCATGGGAGGAGCACCTAACACACTTGGATATAGTGTTGAGCATTCTAGAGAGAGAGTCCTTTTATGCCAAGGAATCCAAATGTGCTTTGGTTTTATTTGAGCTATTGTATTTTGGGCACATTATCAATGATGAGGGTGTTCGTATGGATCCGGATAAAGTCCAGGCTATTATGGATTAGCCTACTCCAGAGAATCTCACATAGCTTAGGGGATTCATGGGATTGTGTGGCTTCTATGGACGCTTCATCAAGGGATTTTCACAGTAGGTAGCACCACTCACCAACTTGATGAAGAAAGGAGCTTTTGTTTGGACTGATCAGGCACAACAGTGTTGAGAAGTTCAAACATCTGATGAGTACATGCCCGATCTTGCTATACCAGATTTTACTAGACCATTTGAGCTTCAGTGCAATGCTTCTGGTGAGGGGATTGGTGCAGTGTTAATGCAGGACAAATACCCCATAGTGTTCGAGAGCAAGAAATTGAGGGGTCCAGAGCGGAGCTACAGTATCTACGATAAGGAAATGTTAGCCATTATGCATGCATTGGCTAAATTTAGGCAATACTTAGTTGGCAGCAAATTTTGTGTAAAAACAGATCATAATAGCTAGAAACATTTCCTTGGGCAGCGAGATCTTAATGTCCGTTAGCAAAAATGGATAAGTTGCAGGCTTATGAATTTGACATAGCGTATGTCAAAGGGAAACAAATATTGTTGCTAATGCGTTGTCTCGTAGACCACAATTGAGCTCCATTGTTGAGGTTACAGCTGATTGGAGGAACTTGATTTCAGTAGAGTATGCCAAGGACCCATGGGCCTCGAGCATTGTTGATAGTATGGTACATGATAGTAGATACTCCGTTGTAAATGAGCTCATTATTTACAAGGGGAGAATTCTTTTGTTAGCAGGATCGGAGATGAAGAACAAGGTGTTGAGGGCCTTTCACGATCTTCCTATGGAAGGACATCTCAGTTACTTCAAGACATATAAGAAAATTTGGGAACGGTTTACATGGAAAGGTCTCAAGTCCGAGGTTCTTCAGTATGTGAGGGAGTGCCCTGTTTGCCAGCAGAATAAACAGGGGCATACATTTCCTGCAGGTCTTCTTCAGCCACTTCCCATTCCGAATAGGAAGTGGGAGTGTTTATTTATGGACTTTATTACAGGCTTACCAAAATCCCAAGGAAAAGATTGTATCTATGTGGTTGTCGATCCGCTTACGAAGTTTGCCCACTTCTTTTCGATCTTAGCTACATATTCAGTGACACATGTAGCAGATATTTTCTTTCGGGAGGTATTTAGGCTCCACGGTTTGCCACAGAGTATTGTCAGTGATCGAGACAGCAGGTTTATAAGCCATTTCTGGCAAGCGTTGTTCAGGCTTAGTAGGACCGAGCTTACTCCGAGCACCAGTTACCACCCGTAGACGGATGGGCAGACAAAAAATGTTAATAAATGGGTGGAAGGATACCTCCAAAATTATATAGCAGGGTAGTAGAAGGCTTGGGTGAAGTGGATTCACTTATGCGAGTATTGTTACAATACCACTCACCACATGTCCATTCAGATGACACCATTTATGGCTTTATATGGGCATGATGTGCCCAACTTTTTGGATTTGTTGCTGAGTGACAGTAGAGTGCCTAGTGCTAAGGATCTTCAGGAGAGCCAGGATGTCATGAGGTCTCTGAAGGAGAATATACAGAAGTCACAAAACTAGCAGAAACACTATGCGGATCAGAAGAGAGTTGAGCGATCATTTGATGTTGGTGACATGGTGTATTTGATGTTGCAACCTTATTGCCAGTCCACTCTCAGGAAGAGTGGTGCTGAGAAGCTCATGCCCCATTATTATGGTCCTTTCAGGATTACCAGGCATGTAGGAAAGGTGGCTTACGAGCTAGATTTACTAGCAGACAACAAAGTGCATAATGTTTTCCATGTGTCTTGCCTCAAAAAGGCGTTAGGACACAATATTGTTCCCTCTACAACTTTACCACCCCTTGATGAGGAGGGGAAGTTGATATTAGTACTTGAGGCCATCATTGATTTCCGAGAGCATCATTTGCGGAGATGGGTCATCACAGAGTATTTGATCAAATGAAGGGATTTGCCGATAGAGGATGCTATGTGGGAGAGTGAGGACATTTTACAGCATCCAGAGTTGAGATTGCTTGGGGACAAACAATTTCAGGGAGGGTGGACTGTAATGTCCCCTTCTTAGCTTTCTTCGGTATCTCGATGGATTAGCCTATCATCTGACCCTCGTAGTCTAATATTGTTGGTTAGAAGGTCTTGTGTGGGGAGTTATCAAGTTCTCTGGTGGCACTTTGTAGTGTTTTCTTCTCCGGAGTTTGGTGTTATTTAGGGTTTGCCTTTGAGAGATGATTTGTGCTTAATTTTTACATACTATTTTTTGTAAGTCACTCAGTTGATGGAGTCGAGTGTTACTATTTTTGGAAAGGCACCCGGATGAGCAGTGGTTTTAGTGGATTACCTCCTGGCACTGACGAAATAAAAAAATAATGATTTTTGAGGGAGTTGTGTTATTTTAATCATTATTAAAATAATGCTTTAATAATAATTAATTATTTTAAGTGCATATCATGTTGGCGTAACAACTAGCACCTCTGGAGTAGGAGTAAGAGTTGGTACGGACATCTATGCACACTACGCAATGAGTGCTCTTCAAATTAGGAGGGGAAGCTCCCTTGTTGTGCTTGACAAAAGTACTTGCAAATGGAAATAAACTAAACTATATCCTGTCTTTTTGTTTCAGCTGTAGAGGTACAAGGCTTT
>VDFB02352065.1:0-49053 GCA_007258455.2 Sequoia sempervirens | reverse complement strand
AAACAATTGTTACATTTGATTTGAATAAATTTTTAAAGGGGCTGCTACAACAGTTAGTTTAATTTGCAATAATTGTCAATATATTTCTTTGTATTTGCATTTCAATATCATATGCTTTCCTGGCATTATCTTTATCAAAACTCAAAACAAGCAAAAACATTGAAACATCAAACAAACAAATCAGACAAGGCAGTTTTTTAAATGTCCACCTGGGGTGGGACATTACACCATCTTAACAAGGAACTAGAGATCTGTAATTGGGAACCGTTTATTATCTCATAACCATTTTGAACAAACTTCACAAACCTAGGGTTTTTGAGTGTCTATTTTCCAAAGGAAAATGCATTTTTTCTGCAATGTGCCCTTGAATCTCCATGGTGAAATTGCCTTGGTAATTTGCTGATGCTTAATTGAGGTTTTCAAAACCCAATTTCAAATAACTGTGGTTATAATAAGCATTGGGATGCTGATTTTGAAAAGAAGCAGATAGACAAAACAAAAATTGTGCTTGAAAAGCCAATAGGGGAAAAAAGTGGGGCTAACTTGTTTCTTGCAGACCATTGTAAATTTTAAGCCGAATAGTTATATGAAACTAGGCCCACGTGTTTGAAGATGCCCACGATTCTGATCGACAGGCGCATCATTTGCACCATTGAGGCAGGTTCCATGAGATAGCGACCCTTAAATCTCAATATTATATTGTTGTTCCCAGATTCTTGCAGCGGTCAATGGTGGCAGTGGGATTTCGTGGAAGTGTATACCTTGATGTTTTCCTATTGGCCAGTGTTCCAATGTACAATAGCAGCTATAGCATCCAGTCTTCAAACACTACCACAAACGAATTTGGAAGTTAACTGGGCACACCCCTCTTGGGAATAGAATGGAAAAGAAAATGGATGCAGAGAGAGTGCTTCAAATAGGCACAGGTGATCATGTTCATGAGCTACACCTTACGTTTATCCTTTTTGAAGGAGCTCATATAGCCCATGAAGTGTTACACATCATTCAATAAAAAAAATTACAGCAATGGTCATTAAAATAGACACGATTCAAGCTTATGACAAAGTTAATTGGGCTTTCCTAATGGAAATTCTAAAAAAGTTGGTTTCTCACCACAATGGTACAAATGGATCCACTGATGTGTCTTTGGTGCCAACTTCTCTATCCTTCTAAATGGCAGTCCTAGTGGTTTGTTCAAGTTTTCACAGGGTTTAAGGCAAGGGGATCCCATCTCCCTGTTCTTATTCATCAATATGGCTGAAGCGTTTAGTAGAGCCATATGCTTAAAAAAATTGCGAAAGTCATGTTTAGGAATCTCTATCCTAGGCCTCCTAAATTCTGTTGCCCATTGTTTATTCGCCAATGATAACTTTTCTTTTTGCGAAAGCAAACATCATGGAGGCCAAAGCTATAAAGAGACTAATTGAAAGATGTTGTATGACTTCATGTCTGAAGTTCAACTTGTCAAAGTCCAAGATCTTTCACGACACTCCTTAGCAGGCTCAAAAAAAGATTTTTTCTCTACTGGCTATCCAGCTCGATCTTCTTCCTTGCTAGTACCAAGGTATTCCTCTCTTCTCTGAAAATAGTAAAAATGACTGGTAGATAAAAGTGGTCGACTCCATCCAGAAGACCTCTTGGAAAGGGAAATGGTCGACAACAAGAATAGGATAACAATAATAAAAGTAGTGATGGATGCTATTTCAACATGCATGATGTCTATCTTGAAAATCCCCAAAGGGATAGTGCAATAAATTAAAAAAATATCTTGCTACTTTTTATGGAGTGGAAAATCAGAAAGGGAAAAAATGATTGCTCTCATCTCTTGGGAAAAAATCTATAGAGCCAATTCATCAAGTTGGGTAGGCATTCATAATCTGGAAGCTCAAAATTTGGCTATTGGATTTAAATTGGCCCGACACATGTACGCCAAATCAAATTCAAAATGGTGCAAGATAATGCAAGTAAAATATCTTGTGAACATGGAAAGGCAAAGAATCTTCACAATTGTGAACCCTCTATCTGGTTCCTCAATGTGAAATTTTATTGTAAAATGCAAA
Source organism: Sequoia sempervirens (assembly GCA_007258455.2). Classification (NCBI taxonomy): domain Eukaryota; kingdom Viridiplantae; phylum Streptophyta; class Pinopsida; order Cupressales; family Cupressaceae; genus Sequoia; species Sequoia sempervirens. The sequence goes on along the minus strand of VDFB02352065.1, from coordinate 46,993 downwards.
GATGTAATTTCTCCACATCTCTCATGGAACATATGCAATGGGGAAACAAACCTCTTTTGGGAGGACTCATGGAATAGTCACACTCCTCTAGGTTTGAATGAGGATCTTCATGAAACTAAAAATATCTTAAAATAGTCTTGGGGAGAAAAATTCAAAGATTACTTAGAGCTCCATCAAGATCACAAATCTACACCCACCAAGTGGAGAAGTTTGGAAAATTGCAGTATCCCTCTCAACTAGAAAAATATCCTATCCAATATTCTCAAGAAAAGATGAATCTTCTTCTCCCTTGTGGAAGATGAATTTGTATGGATTCCTACAAATTTGGGTCAATATACTGTTAAGATGGGCTATCATGCTCTCACCTACATTGCTTCAATTTAAAGGTGGCCTTCAAAATTGCTAGATTATTTTTTGTCTCCCTAAGGCTAGGGCTTTCAGTTGGTTAACTATCCATAAGAAAATTCTAACTAGTGAAATGCTAGACATGTTGGGAATCTCCCCTCTTTTTAAATGTGTCCTCTACAACTAAAAGTATGAAGATTCAGACCATCTCTTGCTCAATTGTTTGTTCTCCTACACCTACTATGTGTGGCTTTGCTCCAAGCTGAATTGGTTTGATCCTCTCCCTCCTTGTTCGAGGTCTTCATTAGTTGGTCATTCCTACATCTTGATGCTACATATGCAAGTGTTTGGATCTCTTGTCCTTCCTTGCTCATACAACACTTGTGGCTAGAAAGAAAGACTAGGATCTTCATAAAATGTTTCTCAAGCATATAAGAGGTAATCATCAAGTTGGAACATGCTCTCTCTAAAGTTGTCATGTTCTAATGTTAGGAAGCTTGTATCTTCCAATTGTAAATTTACTTCTTGGGGCGATTTTGTCAAGCGTTGGCCTCTATTGACCCCCCTTGCCCACATGGTTCCCTCCCTTCTTCAAAAGCCCCTACCATAAAAAATCTTGTTCTTTGGCAACCCCCCACATCGCTGTTAGTCAAAGTTAATTTTGGCAAGGCTTCGCAAGGCAATCTAGGTGCCTCTAGAGTTGGATAGTGATGGAAAAATCCTCAAGACTTGGGTGGTTAAACTTGTTGAGGGCATAAACAATGAGGCAAAAAACAAGAACTTGTTTAGGCCAAAGTAGGAAATCAAGGAAAATACAAATTGAGGGAGACACTGTCTTAATTATAAATGCAATAAAAAATTAAAAAAAAATCATGAATTGGAGAATCAAAAATATTTTACAAGAAGATTGGGCTCTCCTACAATGATTTGAGTATTACTTGTGTGCATGTTGCTATAGGGAAGGCAACAAGGCGACAAATTATTTGGTCATTTTGGTAATAGATCAACCGATGATGTTAAAGAAATTCTACTCGTCCACGTGATAGTCTTCCAAACCCCTTGAAAATGTGTTAATTGCAGATATGTCCAGCTCTTCTCTCAATTAATGCCTTATGTGATTGGGTTCTCCCTTCTTTCCCTCCTCTCGCTCGTGTTGGCTTTATTTCCTTTGTTGTCACTAGTCTTGTATCCTATGTTCTCATCCTCATATATCACTTATGTACTTCTTTGCTGGTGGCTTAGCTCTTTACTATCCAATATCATCTTTCTCCTTCATTCATGTCTTCCTAGCATCTTTGGTACATCACCAACTCCGTTTCTCTTTTGTCGCTTTTGGCTTCAATAATTAGCATTGTATTTGTGTTTTCTTCCCCATACCTTTCTTTCATCTGTGCTACGTTGGAGATGGAGTTCCTGAAAAACAAATGTTTCTACTTGCCAGTTCGGAAGTGGGAGCCATGTGAATCAAGCAAGTATGACTCTATCAAGCTCTCTTTTTCTTTCTTAGTTGATTTTGACCCGGCTGAAATTGCCATCTAAGATGTGGTGGGGCTTGGAGTTCCCCTGGATAGCCCCCAATATGCTTCAATATTGAAAGGTGATTTCAATGTTTCTCTCCAACATTATGAACTTGCTTCAGGACCTCTCGTTGCTCAAGCAACTTGCTTTAGAGTATGTCTAAGCATATCTAATTTTGGAAGAAATTCTCCAGTTTGCTGCAAATGGGCATGATACTGCCATTGGCTCTGCTTCAATAGGGGGGTTATTCACGCTCATTGAGATGAACGTGTTGGATTATTGTCATTGATGTCAAAGGGAAAATATCGGAAGAGCATAACAACAAATATCTCGGAGGTGATGTGGAACATAGTCATTTGGTTAATAAGAATACATCATTTAGTGTAGAGCCTTTGTTCTAAGATTGCATCGAATACTGGAACATGTATCGAGTATGTGGCATTGAAATGGGTCACCATCTCACATAAAAAGCATATTGTCTTCTAGATGGATATGAAGTCAATAATACTTCACTCACTTGATGGATCAGATTATTTCTCTGGCATGAACTGCAAGTCACCTCTTGTTCATCAATTTGGAGAATTGATTAATTAAGGGATCAGTATATTAAATTCCATATTTAGAAGATTTCAATTGCATCTTAATGCTGCTCGACTCCTTTCCCAATCACCATTCTTTATATTTCAAATGAAATTAACTTGATGAGCCGACCTTGTGATTGGTTGCCAAATCTTGCATATAAATAAAGTTAATGCTGGCCGACCACAGTTTGATATATGTTCAAAGGTATATAAATAAATTATTAATCACCCAAGTTTGACATATACAACCGATGACTAATGAAGGAGCAACAATTATTAAGGAGCGGTGATTCCTTATTAAGAAGGAAGCAAATTCTAATATGCGGTGATTAGTATTTAAAGAGAGGAACATCGATCTTTATTCAAAAGGGCAGTGACTAAAGAATAATAAGACATAACAACAATTAGTTTCAAATAAAAGGTTGTGTCTTGTCATATGGATATCCCTTTTCAAAGAGATGCATCTTTTCATTTGAATATGTAGATATAAAAGGAGAAAGATTTGTTGAAGAAAGAGAGTGTGGAAAATAAAATACATATCATACATACACCAGCAGTCTTTGAAGAATGGATATGAGATGTAAGAAGATTAAATAAGAAAGAAGGGAAGGAAGAGAAGTATATCATAAATACACCATCAGTTTTTGAGGAGAAGAATAAGATAGAAGATCATTCTAAGGCAGATTTTTCAAGGAAGATTATCAAGAATACAAAGACTTTGTTGTGAAAGGTTGGTGCCTCATTGTAGGTTGGTGCCTACAAAGTTTGTAAGAGAATTCTATATAAGTAATCATTTGCCGTGGTTTTCTTCCGAAAGGGTTTCCATGTAAAATCATGTGTTGTTCATATGTTGCATAATTGTTAGATCTTGTGTGATTGCTATTGTTGTGGTTGTTAAGTTTTAATTTCATAAAGATTAGCTCATACAGATTCACCCCCCCTCTCAATATAATCGAGTGCTCATCAAAACAAGTACCCAACAATAATCTATGTTTATATTTCAATGGGAATTGGTCTTTGTGAGGACAATGCAAAGATTTTGGAATAAGCGGTTAATTCTCACAGCTAGGTGCTTGGTCCCCTTTTTATGAATCAAGCGAGGAAGCTATTTCATGCAATCCACTTCCTCCTGGGACACAATATGCATTCCTCGTTGTCAACTTCCTCCTTTGAGGAATCAAACTGTGCGGCAATAGCCCCTCGTCCTCTTACTTTAGGGAGCTTTGCTTTTGGGTTTGTCCCTCTTTGTTGTTGGTGTTTTTTTGTTTTGTTGTGTCAATCATGAATTGTTTATTCTCCCTTAAGGGGGTATTTTTGCTTCTCTTACTCCTTGGAGCCTCGTTTTCTTTCAAATTTCACTATGTCTAGATTGGTTCGTATTTATATTCTGAACTTTTTATTATTAATAAAGTATACATGGTCTACTACTGTTTTAAAAAAATCAAAATATCTAGATAGAATATCCTTTGTCAAAAAATACTTGAACATTTTCTTGTAATGGGTTATTTTTGGCACCTTTGTCCTCTTTGATAACCTTACTAGGTGGAGTCTGAATTCAAGCGATCTTGTCTTTGAGGTTGACAGTATTGATGAAAGTGTTAAAAGAAGATCTGGCAAGGGGGAGAAAACAAAGCTTAGGAAGCTCATCGGCCATGTATCTAGATAGAGTATCCCTAGTTAATAAATGCTTGCAAGTTTACTTTTGAGGGATTATTTTTGGCAAGTTCCTTGTAGACTGATTTGGGAAGAGTAGAGCTGTAAACAAAGAGTAGAGAAATCAGGTTCCAAGGCCTAGAGAGATCTGGCACTGTATCGACCATTGCAAGAGAAAGAATAAACCTTTGGATTTTCTTATGGTGGAGATTTTATATCCTGTGGGGGTTGCTCTGCGTAAACTTTTTGTTTCCATTGGGTGGTTTTCCATTAAATACCTTTTCAGTCATTTATATTAAATTTCAGTAGCATAGCATTGGGTCAGCAGTGAAAAGGTGCAAAAACCTTTTCTAGGTTTTGTATCAATTGTAGCCTATGTATATTGTTGATCACTCAAAACATTTTTGTTGAATTCCTTTGCTGAATCTAGCCAATAGTAAATACCAGTGGCTTTCCCTTGAGATTTCCTTTCACATTGTTGATAATAGTAGACCAAGTAACAAACAATTAACAAACAAGACATATAAATGCATCAAATCTTTCCTTGAAATATTCATAAACATGGCTGAACAGAAAAATATCATGGAAAAGCAAGAACTCATCTGCCCCAAGAGACTTTCATTTCTGAGTAATAGACATGTGTAAGGTTACTGGAGAAACACTACCTGCTGAAATTCAATGCAAACTAGAAAGAAAATCATTCACTGCAAAATACCAATAGTCAATTTTGTCTTGTTTTAGGCTTGAGTCTTGAAGTTATATTTTCCTTTTAAGGTCAGAATAAAAACTAAAAGATATAGAGTTGACTGGAAAATGATTAGGGTTTTCATGTAAATGAACTTAGAAGATGTGTATTAAGGAATCATTGCTTACATCTGACCTTTTTTTTTCTTGTCATCGTTTTACATATTCAATATATCAATAATTTTTCATGTGTTTCTAACAGAATACCATTTTGGATGAGCGCGGGTCTCTTTGTATTGATCAAACTAATCCACCATCCCTCATAAAGTTTTTAAAAACAGTTGGAAAAGTAAGTGATACGTTTTTTGTAATTTAAAAAGATATCTCTCTTGTTTATTGTATTTCCTGCTTGTCAACACGTTAAAGTTAAAAAGGAAGGAATATTGTTTAAAATTATATTTGCAATGTTTTACCACATCTTATAAGAACTTCAGTTTAGGAGTTATGAGTTTAGAAATTTGGCTTTCTCACCATCATAACAATCATTGTACCATATAACTAGAGCATAACATAATAAACTGTACACATACATGCATGTTACTGTGTTTGGGAGTGTTATTTAATGTAGGTGGTTCTTGATTCATGTACAGCTTTTGCTTCTATGTTGTGCCTTAACAAGGTGTATGCTAGGGTCATATGATTGATCAACTTTGCATAAGCTTTTATATAAGTCTTTCTAATTATGTGGATAGTTAAGGTTCAATTTGTAGATGTCTTAGGTCTGCACAATTGATAACATCATAATGCGATTTTTTGAAAATATTGTGCAAAAGTTCTAAAATCAACACATTAGATCACACCATATGATCCATCATTGGGATGAATCACTTGTTAGATTTGTGGAAACTGTCAAGGTTTAGTTTATAGGCCTTTTAGGCTTCCACAATCATTAATATTAGAATGCAATTTTTGTAAAAAGTTGTGTGAAAGTTTGAAAATCAACATTTTAGATGCTAACATGTGATCCATCTGAAGAGCACAAAGATATACTGAGAGGGGGGGCGGCGGGGGCGGTGAATCAGTATATCAACAAACTTTTACCCTCTTAAACTTCTTATCAACTTCAAGCTCTAACACAAATCAACTATGCAAGAATATCACAATATGAACAAGTTGACACCAAGATTTTACGTGGAAACTCTTGTGGGATAAAACCACGGTACAAATAATGTACTTTATCAATTATATATGTTTTTACAAAGAATGTAGGCACCAACCTACTTGAATCAATTATGTAGTTTAGTAGGCACCAACCTACAAAGAGCACCAGCCCTTAATCTTGATTTAGTAGGCACCAACCTACAAGGAGTTTCAACCCCTAATGCTGATTTAGTAGGCACCAACCTACAAGGTGCACCAACCCCTATTTGCCAAGCACCTACTTAGCAGAGATTATAATTTGAATGATAATGTTCCACCTTCAATTGTTGCTTCCTCAACAGGTGATGGACAATTCTTGCTCAAACAATCTTCTTACAAATCTGATGTATATGTTTTGTCTTCAATACTAATCACTGTATCCAAAATCTGCACTTATTCCACTTCAATTTGCTGCATATATTGTTCACAAATCTGATCCAAACTGTGCACAATCTCCTTTTAGAAAACTGATCATAACCTTTCACAATCTTCTCATAAATTCAGTCTACAAACCCCACTTCCAATTTTCAGATATTACACATTTTTATTTTTATTTTTGCACACAGCACTTTGTGTTCTTCTGATATAACAGTTATACCACACTCAGCTCTCTTCAATCACAAATGATATTCATTGAAATCCATAACATATTTTCACATACAACACGTGATTGTTCTTTAATATGATCTTTATTTTACACGTACTACACACCACTTTACACTTTCTTACAACTCAAGGATGAAACGTTTTTATCCCATACACACCACACACCGATTTTTCTCTCTTTCTTTATTACGTATGATATTCAATAAAATCCACTACACTCATGGACTGCATATATTTCAGAAAGTCTGAAATATTCTTCAATAAACTCTGTCCTTAGATCTTTAGATTGTATTCATTTTACTCAACACTCTTCTATATTTCGATGATATGCAATTTTGCTCACACTTCATATACAGCTTGTGTTATGATGATATATCATTCTTCACCACACACTACTCGACATTCTTCAGAAACTATTCATTCGATATTCCTTACAATGTTCTTCTTCTTATCTTCTGATTTGCAGATCTGATGTATGATATGTCTTCCTTCTTTTTCATCTGCTTGTGTTTGGGTGATATATCCTTTTCTTCCCACTTACACACACCTTTTTATGATTCTTTCTCCTTTTATATCTTCATGTTAAATGAAAAGACACATCTCTTGAAGTGAATCGTTGCTTCTTTATATCGATGCCTTTGTTCTTATTTTTTTTTTTTTGTCTTATAATAAATGGCTTCCTTAATTTTCCTTAACTACAATTGTAATTGTTGCTAAAAGTATATTCTTATATCGATTATTTTCCATGTCCACCTTAGATCTTCCACTTCAGAGGCTTATCTTATTTCACATGTTTTTCATCTTAGATGGCGGCGGAACAAACCATTAAGTCTTAGGCAAAATCTCTAAATGATGTCGGCACTTTCAATTGAACAGACCCCTATATTTCCCAGAGTGATTTCTCGACATTGAAGGTAACCTTTTTGATTAACTGAAAACGACAATATTACTCCTTAAGACGACTTCTCAAAAGAATGATAATTTGCGTCGCTTCTTCAGATTCACGTTACTGCCTCAATTAAAATCACGATATCCTTTTTTGTCTTTGATATTGACACACTCCTTGCTTAGCATATGATCCTTTTATAAGGCTCCATTCGTATTCCATATTTTAACGGGTAGAGATTTTATCATCAGAACATGATTATGTTCGGAATCTCCACGACAAATGATTGTCAAGTAATTTATTGATCAACCTCCATAAAAACTGATAAACTCCTTCATTCCTTAGTGCATAACGCAATCCAAGTAATCTTGGACTTTGAAATAACTACCGCAAAGATATCGTCTTCCTCAGAGGCTCATGAGACTCATATGCCACAATTGCTACATCAACGATTTTTCAACACAAGTTAATGAACTCTGATGGTGGCGGTAGTTTATAATTAAAAGGCCCGATAATTATAATATTTTCCTTTAATAATAGCACATATCCTAAAGCAATTCCTCTGCGGCTTTTACTTCAGAAAACATTCTTAGTGGCTGACTAAGACCCCGATAACATTCATACGATGACCTCAGTTATGACCAATCTTCTATCAACTATATCATAAGATCGGTTATTCATATGTGCCTTTGACTAATAACATCGCTTCTTCCAAACCTTCAATTCAACACATATAATAATTTTAAATGGAAATCTAAAAGGAGTCCCATATGGTGGCACATTCTTTTGCTCTTTCTTTTGTCTTGTTGACCTTTGACTTTGAATATGGTGTTTTTGTATTCTTTGCCACATTTGTAATTTCTTTCAGCTTTGATGAATCTTCTCATAATCTTGGAAGTAAGCTTATTCTTTCCTTCAAATATGTTGTGTTTGTTCTTATTCATTCATGCTTATCTTATCTTTAATTATGCTTGCTTCTTGATATCAATGACAACATTTCCTTTATACCTTTGACATCAATGACAAACTTTCCAACACCATCATCATGACGAATCACATGTTAGGATTTTGGACTAGAGATCCTTAGATAGACTAATCTAGTAAAGTATAAGATGTCCATTGGGTTTACCTTCAAAAATGCAAAAAATATTACAAAAACAACACACAGAAAGTTAACCAAGATTGCATAAAAATCTATTAAGAAATAAGAAGCAAAAAAATCCTTATATAGGATTACAAATATCTTATCCACAAAGGATAAGGATGACAAATATCTTCTCCATAAAGGATAAGGGTGACAATTCATAGGATAAGATTGACAACTCCTAAAGGAAAAGAGGTAAATCTTATCCATAGAGGATAGGGATGACAAATATCTTATGCACAAGGGAAAAATATCTAAAGTCAACATGACTTTATTAAAGAAGATTCCTAAAGTCTATCCTAAAAGCTAATTATTATTATTTTAAGGGGTAAATGCTTTTGACCCAGAGCTATGAACTGGTGAGGTCACAAATGGGGGACCTCATCCCCAATTTAAACATTCAACAATTACACCCCAATGGGGTTTGAACCTTGATAGCAAGAACAACACCACAACAACCTAACCATCATACTATGTGTAATGTCCCTGTTTTCCATCCCGCCATCACAAGACCTAAATTAATTAATTAATTTAATTATTGGATATTGCCTAGCAAAAGTTTATTAAAAGGGGTAATATTAAATAATTAAATTAAAGTATATTTATAAAGTGGCTGGAGAGATATTATAAAGTATTATAATATCATTTTATAAGATGGTGTTTTGGCGGGAAAACCCTAAAATGAATTATAAAAGGGATTTGTGAGCTCATTTGTCATTATGCAAATTATTATTATTTTGTTGGAAATTGTGAGAGTTCAACTTTCTCGTGATTTGAGGACGAAAATCCTCAAGTTCAGGTATCTAGATTTGGACGAAAACCCAAACCTTCCAGAGGCAGATTCACATAAGAATTCGTGTTTGTGCATCAAAAGATTGTTTGTGGGAATCTTGCGGGTCTTCTTCGAAGGCGAAATTCCGAATATTAGGGTCTAAGGATTATTGTATGGAATATGCAAGAGTTGAGATTGAGACAAAATTTTGGTATTAAATTTAATACATTAAGAAATTTATATACAACAAAAGACTCAGAAAGGACAAAATTGGGCTGACGTGATAGGAAGAAAGGACAAAGTGCACATGAAGACAATATTCAAATCCATCCAGTGTTGTTTGCATGCCTGCTAGGCATTGACTATGTTTTGAAAGCTATCGAGGGTCCAAGGGAATTGACTCTCATTCTTTAGCATAATCTCATTAATAGCCTTTTAATATTGCCAAACCATTGGAGGAGATTTTTTGGTGGTGTGGGCAGACAAAGGACGCTAGGAAGCTTGTGTGGGATACTTAGACAGTATAGCAAATAAATTCCAAGCTGCTGTCAACTTGAGAAAGGATCGGGTAACTTGTCTATTGTTTCCAGCCGTTGCCTTAAGTTATTGTTGGTGTTACACTCTAACTAATCTACAGTTTAAGAATGGAAACTAACTACCAGTTTCAGCTGAAATGTAACTAACTAGTTTTCATACTAGGGTTTCCTTTGCAATATCGAACGAAAAAGATAAACAATTTGAACAATTACATCATACTCAATTCATCAACTAACTTTTTGTTTTCAATTTTAGCTGAAAAGGAAACAATTAATTGTATACATATAACCGAAAATCGCAGTAGGAAAATAACTAACTTTTCTTTGCTTTCGAAATGTAAAGAGCATTTACAACTATGAATTAAACATGCTAAAGTGTTTATAACTGAAATTAGGAGAGAGAGAAAGAGTTACAAGAAAGTATAGTCTAAAGGCTTCCTACTGGAATGCTTGAGCAATACTTGTCATCAAGGGAAAAAGAAATATCAAGGGCTTTTCCGCCCAACCAAAGACCTACTGGTCTCCCGTGTTTCTCCCGTGTTTCTTCCACTGAAGAAACCCGATCCTTCATGAGGGCAATTATTAAAGGATCATATAAAAACCATCAAGCCATCTGAGCCTAGTGTCAAGAACCTATACTACCCTGGTCGATCCTTCACTATAGGGTACTCCTAACTAGAAAGACCATTTTGACCAGGGGTATATCTGGTTCTTGATAGCTGACAAATGCTTAAACTAAGCATCATAACCTTGGCCAAGGATTTTATCATTAATGAGCACGTATCTCGTGTTTTCAACACTCTCACCCTTCCTCGGCTTTTTAAGTTCTTAATCCAAAAAGGTTTATATTTCAGAGACTCAACTTTTATCACTTGTTTTCAATCAGATAAGATACAATTTCAGACTTATTGAGAAGAGAAAGAGATCATAGGACACTCAAATTTAATATCTTGCAAAACAGAGGTATTAAACTCAATTCCATATTTCAAGAGAAGTGAAAGATGGTATTTCCCATTGTAAAGGAAAGTTTATAATAATTGTAAAGCTCTATTAAATCCAAACAGAAAAGAGTATAAAGATCTGTCTAGGTTCAGTAAAGGGAAAGAACATGACGAAACCATCAGAATACTCGATAATAGAATAATTTCTCAGGCATTTCAAGAACAAAAGAAGAAATAACCCTGCTCGATGGGTAAAAAGGTATTGTAGTAAATCACCAATTTATTGCTCTCAAGATTGATGGTATACAAGGATAAGATTCGACAATCATATACCATTTCCAAGAATGATTAAAGAGACAATAAAATTATGCACGTCTAAGAGGAATCAAAATTAAGACAAACATGCCTAGCAAGTCGTCAGAAACCTGACTTTGCACTTGATGTCTTCTTCCAACAACCCTGCGATCAGCTACTGAAGATTGATTTACTCTGCCGTCTAGTTGATTGCTGTGATGGAGAACTCACAAGAATGCCGAATGCCTTGACGTCTTAGTAAGCAGGATGAGAAAACATACAGAATGACGTTCATCTCCAAGAACCCAATGAAGAGCGACAAGTCAAGGTTGCGAAAGACTATGCCAATGAGGAGAAAATGTAAGCTATACCCGATCGATGCCAAGAACAGAGGAAGTAAAGAGTGGAGTTTAGTAGGCACCAACCTACAAAGAGCACCAACCCTTAATTTTGATTTAGTAGGCACCAACCTACAAGGAGCTTCAACCCCTAATCCTGTTTTAGTAGGCACCAACCTACAAGGAGCACCAACCCCTAATTTTCGTAGGCACCACTACTGTTCGTAGGCACCAACCTACTGGAGGCTCCAACCCCCACTTGCCAAGCACCAACTTAGCAAAGATAAGGATATCAAGAATAATACTCCACCTTCAATGTTGCTTCTTCAATGGATGATGGACAATTCTGCTCAAACACTCTTCCTCTTGAATTTATCTTTCAAATCTGATCCAACATATGCACAATTTCTTTCTTCAAATCTGATCCAAACCATGCTTCACAATTCCTTCATGAAATCTGCAAATATACTCCTTTCCTTTTGCTACAATTCTTTTCTTGACTATGCTGTAAGTCGATCATCAACTTGTCACACAAAATTGATCACAAATCTGACTTTGAATGATGCAAGACCTTTTAACAAATCTGATTACAATCATTCACAAACTTCTCATAAATTTATCCTTCAAGATGCTCTCTAATATGTCTAGATCTATTCTTGAACACAAGAAAGATATTCAATTATCTTTCCTCTTGAATTTGCACATCAAAACTGCAATCCTATCTTTTCATGTTCTTATTGAATCAGCTATAATTTCACCATACACTCTGCTGTTCTGATTTTACTCAGTCATCCACACACACACTCTTCAATTTCTGCATAACCTTCTTTATATGAACTCTTCTTTATATCTATAGGTGTAGATATGATATTTCTTTAATCCTCACACACAACTACACAACACTCTCTTCCTCTTCAGATGATATACATTTTTTCACACACAACACTTGTGTTTCTTTAGATATAGCAGTTATTCCACATAACACACTCACACTTTTCAACATTGATTTGGAAATCAAATATGTATGATGTTCAAGAGTTGTAACCTTTTTATGAAGGGACACATCTATGCTTATGTTTTTTTGACAATCTCCCTTTGAATTTGTTTATTTCTGTCTAAATCACTTTGATTTATTTGATCATTTTTGTTTAAGAATGAGTATATCTCTTCAAGAACAAGTCGAATGAGACACACTACTTCAAGCACCTCATTGAATGATCATTTCTTTTTAAAACGAATGAACTTCTCACCTCATCGAATGAACATGCTTTTTCAACACACCGAATGAGCTTCTCTCTTCAAGAGAGAACACGTCTTTTCAGAAATACATACATGTCTTCTCAAAAATACCGATTCTCATATCTTTTCAACAAACATGTCTTTTTCTTATCAAAGCGTGTTTCATCTTAACAAACCGCATCTCTTAACAGAAATTGTTTGTGGTTGAAATCGGTTAAACCAATCGTTGAAGATTTGATTATTTCAAACTGAATGTTAATTATTTGATTATGTCGATCTGGCTGTTACTGAAGGATCTTCAACTCTAAACATAAATCTGAGTCATGTTCGAATCATGTTCTTTATGTCGATCTGATCGTAATTTAAATTCTTATCATAGTTCAAACTGAAACATCAAACTGAAACATTGAGACTGAAGATGCTTAACACGATCTTATATCTTTTCAGTTCGTCCTTTTCAATGTCTTAATACAACGAATATATCCATATCAGAGATTTTAAATCATATCTTTTTAGTTCGTGCTTATGAATTTGAATCTGATGATCTTCAAAACTGAGCATTCATCTAAACCGATGATCTGAATCTTATGATCTTCAAAACTGAGTATTCTTCTGAACTGATGATCTGAAAGTCCACAAGTATGATTTAGAAGTTTAAATACTAAAAGTTAATCTGATTATCTACATACCATGCTCTTCATATATATCTGCATGATTTGTGACATTTGACATCAATGACAGTTGTTCAATAGTCTTCTTTGTATTCATGACATAAATCTGTGTAATGATGGACCTTCAACTTGACATCTGCAATATGATATCTTCTGTCAAGCCCTTGCAATATGTTATCTTCAGTCATGCTTATCTTGACATAATGACTCTATCTTTTTCACTTTGACATCAATGACAATATTTCCAACAATATGCCCCTTAACTTTTCTTCGAAATTTCACCACCAACAAGCACCCGTTAAGGAATTAGCCCAAAATCATAAACAACTGTAAGTAACCTTCGCCAAGAATGTTCACCAAGATCCTTTGAAAGGCGAGGTGATAGCATATGGCGTTGGGATCTTAGCAACAACTGAATTTGAATTACAAATTGAAAATGTAAGTAGGCGGTGATCCGGCCATAAAGATTCCATGCTACCATTTATTCAGTGGGGGGAAAGATATTACAATGCAAAACAATTTTTCCGTTTTTCAGCAGGGATCCACTCAGCAGTGGGGATTCACCACTTAATCAATGGGTAAGATATGAGAGATTTAATTATTCTTTTTTCCACACTGGTGGTAAACCATCCAGGGGTTACAAAGTGTGAAAATAAATACAAGTAAATGCAATAAAATGACTGGAACAGTACTACTGTTTACAATCTTACAATGCCAAATATCTGCCAATTACAAGTGTATTTGCTAAAGAATCAAAACAAATGAAAGGAGATGATATCTCCAACTTCCAAACTACTCAACTACTGAATTACAATCCAAAATCTGACATATTATCAATCTGATATAATGAACCTGAGGTGACTTTTCATATTCCAAATTTTCCCTCCAAAAAGGGATACCCAATCTCACCTTTGAAATATTTTAAAATTAAAAATAATCTACATCGCCTTTCCCTAGGCGTCCAAAGCTCAAGGGGCACAGTAAAACATTATAAAATATTAATTAATTCCTTCATGAGGTGTCCACCCTTGAGAACCACCTTTTAAAACAACTTCAAGTCATAACGTTAGGCCAAGGGGTCAATTTGAAAACATAACATTAATGACTTGAAATAATTTATTTCCCCAAATATTGCAGCTTAAAAGCCAAAACCAAAAATACTCAACTGCTCCAACTGAAAGGGAAAACTCATTGTGATGTTGTCAATTGGATCACTGCCAAAATTAGAACTTACTAAAAATAGTAAATTCTAAGAAATGCCAAAAACCTCCAAACAATGGAAACCCTAATTCCACCTCAACGAGCCTACGAGCCTCCGGAATAGGCTGATGAGCCTCTGAACTGATCACTGATGAGAAGGGGACATTATAAAGTTGTAAAATAGAAGGAAGAAATGATGGATGGAGTAAAGGTGTGTGATGTCCCCGCTCTAGTCAGTTCTCGGGAACAGTGTGTTAGCCTTTCCTTGGACCCTTGTGGGCTAACTGGATTGGTTAGAGGGTCAGTGGTATTTTCTGGAGGAGTTGGTCGTTCTCATTTTCAGAGTTCAGTGATTGGCTCACTGCAGGCCTTGGCAGTTTAGGAGTTGACAGCTTCTGACGGCACAAAGATATATGGAGTTTTGAGGAAGTTATGATTATTTAAGTGATTTAAGTTATATTAATTTAATACTTTATTATAAAGTCAAATTGACTTTATTCTTTTAATATCACTTAAATATTCATAAAAAGGGGTGATTTAAAATTAAATCACTTATGCATAGAAGTGGGTGCCCAAGTATTTAATTTGGAACTATTGAAAAGTGAATTAAATATGATTTAAAAGATTTAAATGATGAAAGTGGCGTCCTTTTTCTTGAAATGCATGCCTTTTGGAATATAAGGCATTTTGGCAATGAGAAACCCTATTCTTGATTATTTCGACTTTGCCTTGGCTTTCTTTTGTGCTTTCCTCTGTGATCAGGGTTTGAGCAATATTTCCATTGGAGAACGATATCTCTTCGATGTTGAGCATTTTTGAGACTGTGAGAGACCAGTTGAATTAGTGCAACTGTGAGGGCTTCATTTAGAGGTTCTACATGCTTCAATCAGAGTTTTATCATTCAGTTTATACTTGTTTGCAATAAGGAAGGGGGTTTCTACACTTGAGGTGTCTTCTTCAGCAATTCAACAGCTTCCAGCTTTGGCTCTTCAACATTCTACTTGGGCCGTACTATTACATTGGGAAATGTGCCTTTTTGGGGAGGCGTGTGAAGTAACTAGTTGAAACACCATTCTTTTGGCTTCTGTTTGTATTCCATTATTGGCGTCTACCTTTCTCAAGGGTCTGTATCCTGTTTCGGAGAAGGAGAAGTCAGATCTGGAGCCTAGGCGAGCTTTTTTGTCAGTTTTCATCAATTCCGGCAGGTAAACTGAGATAGTTCTTTATTTAATTATTCTGGAGCATTTCGGGTATGTAATTCATTTGCAATCCCATTGTATGTATTGCAAAATAACATCTATTACATCTTTTGCTCAGAATATTACTGTATTGCATTTTTATGAGCTTTTATATGATGCGCACCTTCTCTTCTGTCTACAAACTTTCCTTAAAAAACTAAAAAAACACAAATAAGATAAGTAAAAATACAGGGGTTTGAGTTGTGAGCCAGCAGGGTTCATCACAAGGTGCTTATGAGTTCTCAAGAAGAATCTATGATTCGTTTGGTCATTTGGTGGATTATAATGTTATATGCTACAAGTGCAACAATTGTGGGCATATGGCACAATTGTGTAGATGTAATTTTGTGGAATACCCTAAGGAGAACAAGAAAGTGGAAGCCATGAATAAGCAAAACGAAGAATCTTCAAAGGTATGGAGAAGGAAACAGGAGCAAGATAATAAGGAAGAATCTATGCTTATGCTTTGTAATGTCCCCTTTTCCTAGGCAGAGGTCAGGTGTAGCGGTTAGTCTACCAACTCGTCTCCGTAGGCTAACAGAGTGTTTAGGGGACCCTTTTGAGGGTAATCTTTGGTTTGACAGCAGACCCTTTGGTGCTTATTTCAATATTCTTCATCTCTTCATCCCAATTTATTTGTGGTGTGCCTTTCGAAAGCCATTCAGGAGACTTTGATGCATACTTACTATTTATAGTAAGTCACTGGTATGGTCAGTTGGTAGAGTGTCTATATTTGGCATGGTGGCATAATTATATCCTAGAGTTATATTGGTAAGATTGGTACTGTGCATTTATTATTAATAACGCCAAATAATAAAGTGCGTTATTAAAATATATTAAAAGAGGACTTTATATTTAAAGGATATAAGTGATTTTAATGTGGACTTTATAATATAAACTTAAGTGCCAATTTAAAGGGAAATATAAGTGATTATTAAAGTATACTTTATATTATTAAGTTGTGCGCCAAAAAGGAGGGAAAAGTAAATGAAAATTAAAGTAAATTAAATGAGATGAAAGTCAAATGCAAATTGAATATTATAAAAGGGCATTTGAAGTTCATTTTATTCATTTTGGATTTTTATTCTTGTTGGGAGAAATTTGGAGAAGAGCTTGTAATGTCCCCTTCTCAATTGTGATCAAGTTAGTTGACCGTTGGCCTATTCCGGAGATCTGTAGGCTAGTAGGAGGGTGAAAATTAGGGTTTTCTGTTTTTGAGGTGGTTGTTGCTTGAAGTTTGGAGATTCAATTGTAGATTCTTTATGGGTTTTCAGAGAGCTTCGCAGTTGTATGACTTGCATTGTGATCCGAGCACCTTCATGAATTTACTATTTTTAGTAAATTCTATTTCTGGCAGTGGTCCTATTGGCTTCGGCATAGTTGGCTCTCTTCTTCAGCCAGTTCAGTTGGTATTTTGATTCTTGACCTTTGGATGCATTTTTGGAGAGATAAATATTTTAATTAAAATGATATTATATTTTAATATTATGACCCCTTGGTCTAGCTACATGACTTTATGTTGTTTTGAAAAGGGGGACCTCATGGGTGGACGCAGCATCAGGAGAAAATTAAATATTTCTTAAGGTCAAAATATTGCTTGGAGGTTTGGGACGCCAACTTTTGAAGAGAAGGTAATTTTTAAATTAAAGAAATATTGCTTATTGAAGTTTGGACGCCACTATTGGAGGGATATGGTGTCAACACAAGTTTGAATATTGCTTGACTATTTTGGGCGCCCTTCTTGAAGTTTCTAGAAGATTCTCTCAAATCTATAAATACAAGCCTCAGCTCTTCAGTTCTTCATCTCTTGTCTACCATACTGTTATGCTGCTGGAATGTCTTCAGGCAAGCTTCGAGGAAAGCATACCTCCTAGCACTTGGCTCATCTTCTTGCTTGAAAGATAGCAACTAGTTGAGAGTTAGATTGTAGTTGGGTTGTTTGCATTTTGTAGTGGGTTTCTTGCATTGTAGTTCAGTTTTGAGGATATTAGTAGAGTTTCCAGAGTTGCTGATTACACTGGTTGATTGTAAGTTTTGTTCATAGACTCAAGAATAAAAATAATATTGTTCTGGGTATTGTTTATTTCAGTTTCTATGCTAGGGGCGACTAAGTGTACCAAATTGCAGATTTTTTAATGAAGAGTTTGAATTTTCCTAGCAAAATTGCCCTTCCTTGAGGGCCGTACCATTTGGGCTGCATTGGGATTTGTGCAAGATTTAAAATTAGTTTGTTGTTGCATCTTTCATGATAGGAACTTGGGCGCCTTCATTGGAGTTGTCATTTGCATTAGATAGCTGGTCATTTGGGTGAGTTTTGGGTGAGATATAAGCATTTTAATGAGTTTCTAGGTTGTTGGTTATGCATTTTCAGTTGCAGGTCTGTCAAAAATCAGATTATAAAGTTGGTCCTTTGAGTGGAGTTTTGTGTCTAGGCGTTCTTATTGAGCATGGGAGAGTTTATCATATTGTTGCAGCATTATTAAGCTCTTAATCATGTGTTCTTGGCAGGCACACTATCTTATTGTAAGTTGAACAGTAGTACTATCAACATTCTCACTTCTTATTTATTTACTTGTAATTCTCGCTAAGTAAGTGGAAGAGGCTGGCTTGTCGCCTATTTAATTTCAGTTAGTAGCCTTAGGGATCCTTTGACCATATGCTCGCCATCTCTCGGCGCCATCTTGGTTAGAGTTACTTTCAGCTCAGCATGCATAAGATCCTCTGACCATATGCTCGTCTATCCTAGACGCATTCTTGGTTAGAGTTCCTTTCCAGTTTTGCATTGTATCAAATCCTCTTACCATATGTTTGTCCATCTTGGACACATTCTTGGTTAGAGTTATTTCCGCATTGTTTTTGCTTTCACACTAACCTTAACGGGTGCGTGTTGCTTTGTAATTACAATTGAAAAACAAAAAAAATTAGTTTGGCTCATTACAAAGCTTCAACAACGGTTTGTTGGTAGTTTGAAGATTCAGGCTTTCTTGAGGATGAAACCCCTGAGAGAGAATAGTGTCTACAGGTGTGGAAGATCACCCAAGGGCATTCTGAGAGATAATCTTATTTAGAGGTTATCACAAAGCTTCATCACTTTCCTGGAGATCATCCTTTAGGGTTTACAGAGCTTTCAAGATCAGAAGTTGTCATCCGGGTATGCTTTCGATGTAATTTGAAGGCATTAATAAATCTGAAATGATATAATATTATATTTGTGCTTCAACATTTCTTCATTTTGCAATTTTATGCATTTCCTGGCAAATATTTCAAAAAACTACAATACCAAAAACAATTAGAAGAAGCAAAAATTAGTTAGCAAATATCCTATTAGGGGTGGGATATTTTAGTGGTATCAGAGCACAGTTTTCCTACCATCCTGTGTTGGTTTTCAGAAAGAAAATTTCAGACTTCTAGGGTTTGAAATTTTTTGGAGAGTATTGGGTGAAATATCAAGAATATATTTTATTTGAAAGGAGTTCAGAAAAGACAAAACATAAAGACAAAGTTTGTGCAGGACTGGATATAAAATAAAGACAGATTCCAGGTCAGATATCCGTAGTTGGGAATTAATTTGGGGTTATCTTTGATTGATGCCTTTTTCGTGACTGTCTCTGCATCTTTCCACATTGCATCATGTTATTAGACTAGCCGTCGAGTATTCAAAATATTCAAAGAAAGCAACGATATTATTGGGAGCTCAACGGTGGTCATAAGGGAAGCCCACAACTCATATACAGGGAATAGAATATTCATATTTTAAGCTACAACCAATAGTCGAAACTTTGCTGCCATATTACCATCCATCCTCATATTGCACCAGCTATTCAAAGTCAAATATTTCATCAAAGTCTGGCATTGTGAATAATCGTGCACATTAGATAATATTTCAAGAGGCCGAGCATATCTTAGAGATGCTATTATAATCTTCAGCCAGGTTTCCACTGATTGTTAATAAAGAGCTGATTAATTATATTGAAGGCGTGAAGATATGCGTGAACTATAAATTATTCCCTAGCCGCCGTACGAGGAGTTTGTGAGAATTAACTTTTGTGTAGTTAGGACTCTATCGTCAACTTGGCAATAATACCAAGTCAGCAGAAGAGACAAATAAAAAATTGCGATTTGATATGAAGATGGCCAATACTCATAAAGTCAGGATAAACCATCTATAAAGACAAGTTGTGGGAATTAAAGGAAACTGTGGGAGTTTATTCATGTAATTTGTGGGTATGTTGAGGAGTCAGTATTAAAAATTGGGACTTCAAATTTAGCTGTCGAGGTTATTTGGTACCATAGAGATAAAGACAAATTGTGGAGTGATTTAATCGGTGCTAGGGAGGCGTGTGAGGTTATTGGAGCAGGTCGTGGCAATTTACAGTGTCACAGGAATTCTTCCAGTTGCTGTTATTTAATCTCATACCAGTGTTCAATTCTAGGTTTGAGCGACTAATTTACATATTTATCTCTTGTTGAATCAGACCTCATGAAAATAGAAAGTAAATCTAATTTGATGTAAATTTTTGGGTGGAAAATATTAACTCTGAAGGTGTCTAATAAGTCTGAAAATTGCTTGTGGTTGATAGTTCTCACCTAAGCACTTAGAATTGTATTTCTGACTTTTGTAAACACTCATAAACTATTTAGTAATCTCTTCAGTTAATATTACTGCCAGTGCTATGCCTGAGAATACATTGTTAGAACAGTCACTTTGGAATTACAGAAAGAAAATGCTACTGTAATCTGTTTCAGTCAGGTGCATTATTTGTAAGGCTTATAGCCTTTATTGTCATTAAATGCAAATGCTATGAAGTACGTTGTTGCTGTCGTTATTCTTAGTTTTATGATCAGATGTAAAGCACAGAAATTTAATTCAAAATCAGACAATAACACAGCATATACCTTGGGAAAACCCTCCTCTTGAGAGAGAAAAACCCAGCAACAATATATCACTTATATATTGAATGTCAACAAGAATTGTCTCCTTTACAAGAGGCCAATATGAGGGCCAAATAGAAGCACCACAAATTGATGCAACACAGATACAAGATGACGTAATTCGCTGATTATAAACTCAGCCTTCCACAAAATATCAATCTGCTCTTCTACTGAATTCGAACTTGAGAACAATGAACCGAAATTAATATGAATGAATGAATGTCCACCAATGAAAGACCATCGAACATATATACAAGATGAGATAAAAGACGTGACCCTTGAAGGCATCATGTCGGCCTTCATAAAAGAATGTGCCCTCACATTAAATCGCGGCCACAATATGCAAGAGGTCGGCCTCACCAATAATTGCGTCTCTTCATAAATTCGAGCCTCTTTAATAATTAATTATCATTTAATATGAAGGATGTGCCTCTTCATCAAATCACAATCTCTATAAATTAAATAGCCAACGGCTACTATTTAATTTATTCAACAATGTAAAGAAGATCAAGCTGGAAGTGACACCCGATGCTACACAATAACATAAACACTCCCTCTCAGCTAGGGAGGATACTTCCAGCTGCATAAGACATATCACCTCATCGTGCTGTCAACCACAATGGCTACTCTCATATGTGGAAAGGATAGATATCACCTCATTGTGATATCAACCATCATGGCTACTCCCATGGATGGTAAATGAGTACAAGTGCTCATCACTCAACGTGATGTCGTCACCTCATCGTGACATTCACCATGGCTACTTCCAGAGGGTGAAAACACAAGTACAATAAAATCATCACAGACTCTCTCTCGTGATGTTGTCATGGAGTCACACACATGACATCCACCATGGCTACTCCCAGAAGGTGGAAACAAGGGCTTTCACCTCAAATATCTCTCAAAGAGAAATGCATTAACAAGGGCTTGCACCTCAAATCTCTCTCAAAGAGAAATGCATTAAAGAAGATCACTGATATTGAGACTCCTTCTCAGCTAGGGCTTCATTCTCCACCATACCAAGCTTGTCTCGAAAGTACACAAACTTTATCCTGGAGAGAGGCTTGGTGAGAATGTCTGCTGTTTGCTCATTAGTGTTGATATACTTCAACTGGATATCTTTCTTCAATACCATATTTCTGATATAATGGTATTTGATCTTAACATGTTTAATTCTGTCATGAAACACATGATTAACAAAAAGCTTCACACAACTTTGGTTATCACAACGAATGACAGTAGGCTCCATTGATTGTCCAAACAATCCTGCAAGAAGCTTCCGAAGCCACACTGCTTCTCGGGCTGCCACACATGCTGCAATATACTCGGCCTCAGTTGTACTCATTGCCACTGAAGACTGCTTCTTGCTACACCAGGAGTTCATCGTAGACCCCAAACTGAAACAACATCCAGACGTGCTCTTTCGATCAGTGACACACACTGCCCAATCAGAATCAGTATATTCATGCAACTGTAAGTCCACACCAGAATAATATCTCAAGCCATCCCCAACTGTGCCACGTAAGTATCTCAGGATATGCTTTGTTGCAACTAGATGTATTTGCCTTGGTTCACACATGAACTGACTAAGTGCACTTACTGCATAGCAAATATCCGTTCTAGTATTGACTAGATACATCAACGATCCAATCAACTGCCTGTACATCGTGGAATCCACCAGATCTGAACTAGCTGCAGCCTCTTTCAACTTATGTAAGTTGGTCTCCATAGGTGTATGTTGTACCCAAAATAAATTTTTGGCATTCTGTATAATTTGAGCTAAATCTTGTTAAAATACCATGTAAAGTCTGTTTTAGGTCAAACCAATCATTGAATCTTGGTGGGTTTCTGTCAAGAACACATGTGCAAAATTCTGAAAATTTGAAAATTAGGGTTTTACGCCCCGATTTTCAGGAAAACCCCCGAAAATAGGACCTTCCCAGAAATGATTGAAAATGATTTTGATAGGATTAAAAGGTTTCACGATCACATTGGTCAAGTCAGAATCATCAAAAGCCATGTTTTACTCTAGTGGGTCTATTTCTATTTTTCAGGAATAAAGTTAGGAGCTCCGTAGCCATTAATGGCAGATTGGCCAGTACCAGGTGTTGAAAGCTGAGCTTCAAAAGCTTCAACAAAGAAACCATGGCGAAAATGCTTGAAAAGATGCTCTGCGACGGAGGGGACTTTCAAAATGAAAAATGCTGAAAATTGACTAAGTCTGGGATTTTCAAAATGAAAAATGCTGAAAATTGACTAAGTCTGGAGAATGCATGCCTTGCTACCAAGAGGAGGCTATGCAGTCCAATGCCTTAGTCATTTTTCCAAACACCCATACACAATGAACGTGAGACATGAAGAAATGGTGATCTTCGACGGAGGAGATTTCTGAAATTGAAAAAGGTCAAAATTTGACTAACTCTAGAAACGCTACGAAGGAGAGGCAAGTTCACATGCTGAAAAGAGCCTTTTTCAAGCTGGGGCGCCCATGATCTTTAAAGGTCAAATGCAGTTTGCAAGATCTTACAAGGAAGTCATCCTCGGCGTTTGCTTGCTGGCGCGACAACGAAACAAACAAATAAATCTTCCGAGGAGTGGATCATAAACAACTGTTGATGAAGTGAAAAGAGGCAGTTGAAGAAATATCAGGAAACCATTGTCGAAGGCGAAAATCAAAGAAAAAGAGCCTTTTCAAAAGAAAGGCGCCCTTCCTTTTGGACCTCTAGATGCTGACAAAAGACCAAAGGCCTCCCAGAACAATCTTCTCAGCCTAGGTAGATCTCAGCAACGCAACTGCAAGCACAGTCATCCGATGAGGCAGTCAACAAATAATCAGAATCAAAGTAGACAGCTTTTCAGATGATGATAACCATGCTAAAGGACAAAAGCGCCCTTTTCAATGAGGGGTGCCCTTGAATAAAGAAACCCTAAAATGACTTTCAAGTTTTTTGACTTTAGTCATCTTCGGCGAAACGGAGCTGGCTACCTGGCGAGATATCAAGCGAAATCATCTGATTCTCCAATCAACGAGAAATCCAGATCAAAGCACGAGAGGTCATTTCAAAAGGCTGAAGAACGAAGATAGAAAATTCACTAAGGCACAAGCAAAAGCGCCCTTTCTTTTGATGCCCTAAACTCAGCTTTTTACCATCATGCCTCCCAGGCACTTCTCTTCAGGTTGGATCCAGCTCAGCAGTGAATGTGTCAGCAACATCTCAGGATCGACAGACCAATCTAGATTCAGGATCAAACTGGGGTCATTCAACAGAGAAAATAGTAAAAAACTTGCAAAGCTCAAAAGGGATGCCTAGAAGAAGTCAAAGGCCAAGTTATTGACTAAAGTCAAGATATTTTGAGTTAAACTTGGCTAAAACACTCCACGATCAGTGGAAATCACCTTTTTGAACTTCAGATCAAGCCAAAACCACTTTTTGATCATGAGTTAGGTCCCCAAACTTGTGGATCTAAGGCTTGAGTCTATGTAATCAAGGTATAGGCATCCCATTTCATTATTTCATTGCAGGTTGATGATCAAGAACAGCCATGAGCTCTCAAGGATGCCATTTACAGATCTGGCCAAGGTTTTCATCCATTCTTCGATATTTCTTGCAGATCTGAAGCAGAAGAAGATTGCTAATTTGAGGTTGGACTAAGAGACAAATTTTCTCAGGGAGTCAGATAAAAACTTCCAATCCATCTTCTGTCTACTTCCTCTCTTCTTGTCTTAGGTTTTCTTGCATGTCACACAAAGCAACAGGTTACATCAGATCTGATCAACTGGGTAGATTCAGCATAATTTTCCAGTGAAACCCATCTCGTCAAATTTTCCAAGATCAGCAAACTTGCTGCCCCTATTTTTGGGGGTTTTTCCGAAAAAGTTTCAGAATCAAAATTTTGAGGAACTGGGCTTGTTCAGCATTGAAGTACGAACAAAACCCATGTGCCAGACTTTTTCCGGAAAAATACTTCTCGGCAGGGCGCTATTTTCAGGGGTTTTTCATAAGTTGTCTGAACACATCCGTGTTTACAGTCAACAGGCGAGTTCTTCATAGAATGACAATTTGGCGTCTTTGGGCTCCAATTAAACAACCAGACCTTGCACTAGCAATTTTCCAACCAGATCTTACACACATTGCTGGAGAGCAAAACGGACATCATCAGCAGTCTGTAGATCTTTATCTTTGAAAAGAATGCATCTCCCGCTCAGTGGAGAGCTACAGCAATTACTCTGGACGAAGAAGACAAAAAGGCTGATCTTGCACTAGAAAGACCAATATTACCACCTCCCGCGTGGCAGTAAGCACCTTGGCTTGTCAGCTGCGAAGAGGTCATTCCAAGCACGGAGCCGCCAAAGTAACCAAGAGCAATAGCTTGCGCAAGAAGAGATGTCGTGTCATCAAAGCATTGACTATCCAGAAACAAAAGAAGTCAACACATGGATCAAGGAGCTGTTGACCAAAAATGGTGAAGTGTGAAAAGACACCTAGGAAGGACGTCCTACCTTTCCAATTGGCATTTATGATACTTGAAGTTGACTTGATGCCTCATTCCAAGTTAACTCAAGAAGGCATTAAATAAAGTTGGAGTTAACTTGATGTCCCTTTCCAAGTTAACTCCATATCCCTTAAATCATGCATTGTCAGATCCCACTGATTAAGGATGTCTAATCGACTTCCATTATTTGTGGATCTTAGATCTCCATTGAACGTGGATGTCTATTTTGGAGGGGTACTTACATTAAGGTTCACCTTTTACTTTCAGTTAACTGAAGTAGTTTTCCAGTTAACTTGTTCCCCCTTTTTAGGAATAAATCTTGCTAATTGATTCGCAAGAACTCATTGTTAACTCAAGGAGATTTTGGGGTTGCCCACTCCTTTGAGTTCTATAAATAAGAGCCTTGGGCTCATTGTTTGTTTAACTTTTACTTGCTATGCAAAATTGCTGCGCCATTGTTGCCAACAGCTTTGAAAGCGGATATTTGTTCACTCTTGGATGAGAGTTCGTTGGTCGATCATAATTGTGCATGATTTCGTGCCTTTGCTTTCCCAACCTTTGTAATTCGTTGATAAAGCTTTGAAGGAGAATATCAGAAGGCGTTTGCATTTTGGTTAATCTATTTGAGTTATGTCCACGTCTTGTATCTAATAGCTCGTTGTTTCATTTCCCTCCTCGGATAGGAGTCCCTCCTCCTTGGATATTTGTTATTAACAGTTATCGTTCGTTGTTGTTTAATGTATTGACTTTCAAGCTATACTTCGGATAGGAGTCCCTCCTCCTTAGCAAGTTCGCTGGCCAAGACATCGTCAAATTGTTGTTTCTTGTAAACTATTTCCTAGCCCATACCTCAGATAGGAGTCCCTCCTCCTTGGCAGGTCTTAGATCTAGTTTACCGTATAGAGTGTTTGCTTGTACCAACCTTATCTTGGTGTATACCCGAGAGTTCAGAGCCTCGGTCATATTCTCAGGAAACGACGAATTCAGGTGATCCATCAACCCATTCCCGCTCCTTTACCCTCATGCTCTGTTTACCTTGAAGGTATTGGATAGATAAAAGCTAGAATAGTCGTAGTTGAGATCTGCTGAAACCAGAGAAAAAGCTTAGCTACGACGCATTGGGTTTGTGCACCCTTGTGTCCTACTGCTGAAGCATAAAAAGATAGGAACTTTAGTTTACATTTCCCTTCCTTACGCATTGCTCCCAGCAGAGAGGGACTTCTCCTCTTAAAATAACGAAGAAGTGTTGCAAAACATTTGAAATAGCTGAACATTTACAATCAGCACTCCAGAGGTGCTAATTTAAACGCCAACAGTGTAGACATGGATTTGCAATCCATCATACCAAATGTCTTCAGAATATCATTGGTATACTTCCCTTGACTTACATTCATCTCATCAAGCTTCTGCCATACTTCTAAACCAAGGAAGTAGTGCATGAGACCAAGATCCTTCATTTCAAATTCTGAAGCTAATTCCTTCTTGCATTTGATAATGAGGTGATCCTCTCCAGTAAGAATTAAATCATCAACATAGAGAACCAAGATTAATGTTTCGCCATCAATTACCTTGAAGTATAGGTTTGAATCAACATCATTCTTGGAGAACCCCAAGCTCATCAAGTAACGATCAATCCTTTCGTACCAAGCACGAGAATCCTGCTTAAGGCCATACAAAGCCTTCTTTAGCCTGCAAACATGAGACTCCTTCCCATGTACTTCAAAGCCATCAGGTTGCTCAATATATACCTCTTCCTCAATTACACCATTCTGAAATGCTGTCTTCACGTCCATTTGGTGAATCTTCCATCCTTTAGATGCTGCAATAGCAATGATGGTTCTGACTGAAGTATAGCGAGTAACTGGAGCAAAGGTTTCCTCATAGTCAACTTCCTCTTTCTGTGAGAATCCTCTAGCCATGAACCTAGCCTTATACTTCTCAATGCTCCCATCAGCTGCATGCTTGATCTTGAAGAGCCACTTAGAAGATACCATAGATTTTCCTTCAAGTCTAGGTACGATGTCCCAAACATCATTCTTGAGAATGGATTGATACTCTTCAGACATAACATCTCTCCAAACCTGTTGACTAGAAGCTTCCTCAACATTGGAAGGCTCAGATTCAATGATTTGACTCATCAAGGTAACATAGTTGGAAAACTTATGAGGTCTCTTACTTTCTCTGAAAGTTCCTCTCGGGGCTGCAAACCTTTCTGCCTCCTGCATTGTTTGCCTGGCCCAAAGAGGTCTTTTTCTTCCAATCACAATATCTGTAGGCCCATCAATAGGTTCCAAGGGCTCGATTGGATCATCATCTTTTTTAGGTTCTGGAGCCTCCCTCTGAATCTTAGGAGCATGGTCAACTTCCATATCCTGAGGAGACTCTTCATTATCTATCTCCATGTGAGTGCCCTTGGATCTTCTGAATGCAACATCCTCTTCAAATGTGACATCTCTACTGATCTCAATCACTTCTGACCTGGAATGTAGATTCTGTAGGCTTTTGATGTCTCACTGTAACCTACAAATATCCCCTTCTTGCCAGAAGGTTCCAACTTTGTCCTTTTATCCTTAGGTACATGAACATATACAGGACAACCAAAGATCCTCAAATGACTTACTTCTGGCTTCACCCCTGTGAATGCTTCTTCGAGAGTCATGTTCTCCAAAATGCGGTGAGGTCTTCTATTCTGAACATAAACAACTGTTCTAGATGCTTCAACCCAAAGGAAGGTTTGCAGATCTTGGTCATGAATCATGGCTTTGGCTGCTTCCACAATAGATCTGTTCTTCCTTTCAACAACACCATTCTGTTGAGGATTATAAGGGACACAAAACTCCCTCTTAATCCTTGCTTCAATGCAAAAGTTACGGAAGCTGCCGGAAATGTACTCTCCTCCGTTATTGGATCTCAAAACTTTGATCCTCTTCTTGGATAAGTTCTCTATCTGAGCTTTGAATTCTTTGAACCTCTCTAATACCTCCTTAGATTCTTTAGATTTCAAGAAATAAATCCAAGTCTTTCTAGAGTAGTTATCAATAAAAATAATGTAATACAAGAAACCACTCAAAGAAGCAACAGACATTAGACCACATAAATCAGAATGAATAAGATCTAAAATACATTTGGATCTACTTTCACTACTATGGAATGGACCTTTTGTATTCTTATCCAATGCGCAACCTTTGCAAGTGCCTTCATGCTCCTGGTTGAGTTTTGGAAGGCCTGAAACCATCTTCTCCATGGTAGGAAGTGCTCGAAAGTGAAGGTGAGCCAATCTTCTATGCCATAGTTCACACGAACTTGATGAATCATGCACCAATGCCTGAAGTAGACGAGTGCAAAGTCTATAGAGGCTCTCATGTCGAACTCCAATCACTCGAGCAGTCTTGATATTATAGTTCTTCGTCCATGCTAGAACTTTGCCTTCTGAAAATGCAACTTGGTACCCTTTGTCCTCCAAGGCTGGAATTGACACAAGGTTTCGCTTGATGCCTAGAACAAATAGTACATCACTCAACTGCAAGGAAATGCCAGAATCCAAGTGAAGAGAAGAGGTCCCAACTCGTTTCACAGAATAGCTAGCATCATCTCCAATAATGACTTGTTCACTAGAATCTCTCTCCACCAAATCAGTTAGATGCTCTCTAAATCTGGTAATGTGGCGGGAGGCACCACTATCAATTAGCCAAGTATTGTTGTCGATAGGCACACTGCTTGAAAGAGTTGAATAGAATAGGAAACCACTTGAATCCTTTTGCGGAGAGATCTCATCAACATCAGCAATGGAGGCCTGCTGCTTAGGCCTGGTTGGACAATCCTTTGCATAGTGACCATACTTGTCACATATAAAACATTGAACACGAGATAGATCCTTCTTCTTCTTGAATGCAGGAGCACCATTAGATCCCTTATCTCTATTCCTCTTTCCTTTCTTTCCATCTTTCCCTTTCTTCTTCAAGGATTGAGTGGCAAGAACATGAATGTCTTCATCAGTAGAGCTTTGACCAATACCTCTCGCAGCCAACCTAGACTCTTCTTGAATACAATCCACCCTCAAACGATCAAACTTGGGAAGTTTCGATCTCGCACTGATTCCTTGAATGTAACACTCCCAAGATGAGGGTAGACCATTAAGAGCCAACGTGGTCAAATCCTTGTCATCAACAATATGACCAATAGTAGAGAGCTGATCTCTCAACTTGGAAATCTTCATGAAGTAAGCGATGACGGATTCTCCTTTCGCCATCTTGACATGATGAAGTTGTTGGTTTAATGCAAGAGCATGACTTGTGTTGTTGATCTGATACATCTCCTCCAAAGTCTTAAGCATCTCTCTTGCCGTCTTCAACTTGGAGATGATTGGAACAATATGATCCTTTACGGAATCAACTAACATCTTCTTCGCCTTAGTATCTTTCTTCTTCCATTGAACTTTCTCTTCCTCATCAGTAGGCTAGGGGACTTTGCTCTCCACGAACTCAGCTAATTCGTTTTCCTCCAAGGCGAGCATAACTCTGAATCTCCAAGATGTGAAATTAGTTGCTCCCTCAAGTCTATCCTCAATCTTGAGTCCGTTCACCATCTTGATGAATAGATAGATGTGATCAAAAATGAGAAAAAGAATGAAGAGTATTGCTGCTTGGCTAAATCTGATCAAGATCTTCCTTATACCCGCTCTGATACCATGTTAGTTTTATGATCAGATGTAAAGCACAAAAATTTAATTCAAAATCAGACAATAACACAACATATACCTTGGGAAAACCCTCCACTTGAGAGAGAAAAACCCAGCAACAATATATCACTTATATATTTGATGTCAACAAGAATTGTCTCCTTTACAAGAGGCCAATATGAGGGCCAAATAGAAGCACCACAAACTGATGCAACACAGATACAAGATGATGTAATTCGCTGATTATAAACTCAGCCTTCCACAGAATATCAATCTGCTCTTCTATAGAATTCGCACTTGAGAACAATGAACCAAAATTAATATGAATGAATGAATGTCCACCAATGAAAGACCATCAAACATATATACTAGATGAGATAGAAGACGTGACCCTTGAAGGCATCATGTCGGCCTTCATAAAAGAATGTGTTCTTTCATTAAATCGCGTCCACAATATGCAAGAGGTCAGCCTCACCAATAATTGTGTCTCTTCATAAATTCGAGCCTCTTTAATAATTAATTATCATTTAATATGAAGGACGTGCCTCTTCATCAAATCGCAATCTCTATAAATTAAATAGCCAACGGCTATTATTTAATTTATTCAACAATGTAAAGGAGATTGGGCTAGAAGTGACACCCGATGCTACACAATAACATCAACACTTATTGTAAATACTCTACATGTGAATGTTAATCTCTCATGCAACATATTGATCCTTGTTTGATAAAATGAAGTCTATCAAACTGTAATGTCCCCTTCTTATCAGTAATCAGCTCAGTAGCTCATCAGCCTATTCTGGAGATCTGTAGGCTTGTTGAGGTAAATTTAGGGTTTCTTTGCTTGGAGGTTTTGAAACATTTCTAGGTGTTTACTATTTATAGTAAATACTATTTGTGACAATATGCAGTTGTCAGTTCTTTAGTTCTTCTTTTCTCAGTTGGAGCAATTGTCTGAGTTTGAGTTTTGGCTTTCAAAAGCAGTTGTTGGTGAAATAATTCTTTTTAGGGCAATAATGTTATATTTTTTAGTTGTCCCCTTGGCCTAGTGAAATAACTTCAAGTTGTGTTTAAAAGGTGGTCTTGAGGGGGTCGACTTCATTAAGGAGAAAAAAATGAATATTTAATAAAGCTTATGTTGCCTTGAAGTGGGATGCCACCTTTGAGGAGAATTAATAATTATTGAAATTTGAAAAGTTTCTATTGAGGCTTTTGGCATCCTTTGAAAGGAATTTGAAGAGTTTTCTCCTTTTCTATAAAAGTGAAGCTTTGCTCTAGCTTTTGGTATCCATGAACTTATGCTATTGTTATGCTGTCGTAATGACATTGTGATTTCAGCTTCGAGGAATGCTTACCTCCTAGCCTCTTGTCCAATTTCGTGTTTGAGAGACAACAGCTAGTTGGCTATTTTTACTACTTCTCATCCAGACTAGCAGATTGAACTCACTTGTGGTAGAATTTTGGAATTTTTGACAATTTTGAGTTGCTGGTTCATTTACAGCTGAAAATGGTTTTTGTTCACAGCACCTTGGTTAGATTGAATTTGGTTCTGGGCATTGTTGATAAGTGTTTGTTTACCATGGGCGACCCTTTCTACCAAATTTGAGATTTAATTATCAAGTTTCTGATTTTCTATGTCAAAATCGCTGCTCAAGGAGGGATGTACCTTTCATTAATGGTCTTGGGATTCGTGCCAAATAAAAAGGGATGATTTGATGCAGTTTCATAATGTGTTCTTGGGCGCCACACTCTTAGAGAACCTTTGCAAATGATTTCAGCCAATTCAGAGGTATTTCGGTGAAGTTATGAGCATTTATGTGAGTTTTTTGTTTGTTGTTACGATTTTTCAGTTGCTGATTTTATATCAGATTTATTACAGTTTGAGTTTCCAACTCTTTCCTTAATAAGTTGGGTAGATATCTAGTGTGGATTCATCCAGTTCTTGTGTGCTTAAAAGCTATTGTAATTCTCTTGTAATTTGCAACTTTTTCTCATATTGTAAGACTGTAAACAGTAGTACTGTTCTAGTCCTTTATTGCTGCAATTATTTCTTATTTTTTACATTAAGCATCCCTGGATGGTTTACCGCCAGTGTGGAGAATGAATATCTAATCTCTCTTGTACCCACTGTCAAGTGGTGAATCCCCACTCTTGAGTGGATGCCTGCCGCAATAGATGAATTAGTAGTTTGAGTTATGGTTGGTTATTTGCCTAAGTTCATTTCAGTTTGTAATAAGTACTCCGCCTTATGTTAGCACGTCGCCTTTCAAAGGATCTTGTGTGCACATTCTTGGTGTTGAGTTTTATCTTTTACCTTCAGTTGTATTCAGTTTCAGTCATGGAGTTATTTAGATCCTAGGGATCCTCTGACCATATGGCTGCCCCTCTTCCTTCAGTGGTTTTAGGGCGCATTCTTGGTTAGAGTTACTATTCAGCATTGTTTTGGTTTGGAGCTAACCTTAACAGGTGCATGTTACATGGTAATTGTCATTGTAAATCAAGAAAAAATTGAGAGGGTATATTTCACAAACTGAAATAAACTCAGCTCGGAGGTGGGAGAGTGTTGGCGTAACAACTAACACCTCTGGAGTAAGAGTTGGTACAGACAGCTATGCACACTACGTAATGAGTGCTCTTCAAATTAGGAGGGGAAGCTCCCTCGTTGTGCTTGACAAAAGTACTTGCAAATTGGAAATAAACTAAACTAAATCTTGTCTTTTTGTTTCAGCTGTAGAGGTACAAGGCTTTCTCGAAAACTATATACGTTGCAGCTGAGAATTTTCTGGTTTCGCAGATTCACTAACTACAACTAAACTTAATTACTTAAATTCTATCTAGTTTCCTCAAGAAAACAGAGCATGAGGAAACGGAGCAAGGTTTGACTATCAAACGATAAACGAGTGTAGATTCTCAACTTGAAGGCAAGGTGGCACATCTATCAGCTCAATCTAAACACGCTTATTGGTAACAACATCACACGGTAAATTTAATACGGATTCTCTACTTGAAGGCAAGGTGGCACAACTATTATCTCAATCCGAATAAGTTTATTGTTCACAACAACACACGATAAACAAGTGCAGATTCTCTACTTGAAGGCAAGGTGGGTACAACTATCATCTCAATCTGAACAAGTTTATTGAACACAAAACAGATTTATCTAAACTATGGAAAGAATTCACCATTACGATTGCATGAAACCCTATGTGGCATAACAATTAATCATAATAGTAAAGACGCATGAACAAATACCAAAAGAGCAATATTGAGGGCAAGGTAGGCACAACATATATTTCTCTCTCAAGCAAAAGTTAATTACAAATGAGCAAAAGCTCATATTTATATACATCAAGGTGTAGGGAACCCTAAAATCACCTTGAGTCAACTACAGTCTTGCAATGCATGCAAGATTTATTACTAAACCCTAATAAAGTAAACTATACAGTTAACTGGAAAGCTACTATCAATTAACCGGTACATTTAACCTAAATGGACAATGTGCAAGCATGCACGTCCTTATTTAAAGCAAAGTTAACTGGACACTACCTTCAGTTAACTGGAAACCCTAACTCTAACTCCTGTGAAGATAATCCCAAGGAAGAGATAAGCATGTGTGAAGTCAGCAAGTGAACTCAAGACTGAAAGTCGAGTTAACTGCTGCTCATGACTCAACCCTCGAAATTAACTGCAGGTTCCAATTGGTAGATCACTCCATGTCATCTCGGTCTAACACTTCGACCAAGAACTCATCAATTACTCTGTATTCTGGCACTTTGACGCTGTCCAAAAATAATAATCTGCTTCTTTAGTTCTTTGTCACTCTCCTGCATGCATTCTTTGACACCTTCAGCCGCTTTCTTGAAACTAGCTGAAATTACTGAAAATGTGATCAGAACCTCCATCAAGATATCACAAACATGCTTCTGAAACTCAGTTTGTACAACCTTGAGATCAGCGTAGGTACCATTTTCACGAAGATAATGGCACAGGATCTGAGTAACTTTGGCGGCTCCGTAAATGAAGTGATCTCTGTTCCTTTTGCAACTTAACGCTTCATTGTCAGCTGCTCTGATGAAAACCTAAATTAAGACCGATTTGGTCTTGAATTCAGTCTAGTTGAACCGCCTTCTGAAAAACTTGCCCGTTGACTGTGAACATGGCTATGTTCTGACAACTTTCTCTAGAAAGCAAAAATGGCTCCTGATGAGGCTAAAAATAGCCAGTCGAAGGATAATTTTTACCAAAAATTCTGAGACATGGGTTTTGTCTAGAAAAGGATTCTAAGACAACCCACAACGTCAGAATTGCAAAAACACGTCGTTTAGCTTGACATGCAAAGATTCTTCAGTCGAGAATTGCAGGGGTTTTTAGAGCTTTCCGGGGCAATTTTCCTTGAGAAAATCTGGAACATGGGTTTTGTGCATAACGGAATTCTGAACAAACCCAGATGATGTGATTTTCAAAAAGGATGTGATTTTGGCCCACATGCAAAGAAATCTTCGAAAAAAAACACAAAGCTTCAGAATGAAGGCTGCGGGGCAATTTTCTCAAAAAAATCTAAGACATGGGTTTTGCTGCAAATACTGAACTGTGCAAACCCAGATGATCAGATTCTGAAAATACGCTGAATTTCTTTGACATGCGAAGAAAGTACCTAAGATGAGAAATAAAAGAAATAAGATAGAAGATAGAAAGTTTTGCTTGTTCTGCTTCTGAAAAATTCGCCAATCTTTGTTTTGGAACTTGATGAAACCTGCATGCAAAGTGAAAATAAAGTCTTGAATCTTCTTCCTCTGAACAATCTAAATCCGTTGCTATGAAGAACGCTGAATTCTGACACCTGTAGCACCTTTAACTTGCTGCTCGCTCAAGAAGAATATAAACTTCGAAGCTTAAAATGAAGAAATAATGGACGCCAATGCTTGAATAAATAGACTTTCATCTTTGAAATTCGCACAAAGGAATAAACCTTGAAAAATGGCGCTTGGCTTGTGATTGGACCTCATTTTAGTTAACTGAAACTAAAATATGCTAAATAAAGCGCCATGCTTTAGGGTTTCCCTTTCAATCTTCAGTTGCAAATTTATTTAAAGCATCATGCGAATTTGACTTCAGTTGACATTCTTTGTTGAATTCACCATCTTCAAAATTCACTAAATTCATAAATAAGAATTAAAGTGTCCTGTTGTGACCTTTTCACACATCGCCCCATTGCAAATGGGGACCCTTCGTTTTTTTTGCTTTTGGGTTTTGCCTTGGTGTCGCAACTGCTTATCACCAGTCTTTTTGCAATGAGGAGTTTGAGTTTTGAATGGTCACTCGAGTCGAGTAAAAGAGTTTTAGCTTGGATCGTTGTGCAAACATCGCCTTCATGCTTAGAAGGCTTGGGAGACGAAGATCGACTGTCATTTCGGTCAATTCCGACACCTCCCACTTTTTAGGGTTTCTCACCCTGGGCCCCCTATTTTTTAGGACCTACTTTTTTGGCACTTTTGGGCAATTCTGGGATCCCTATTTTTTAGGGTCTATTTTTGGAAAGTTGCTATTTTTGGAAAATTTCTATTTTTAGAAAGTTTCTATATTTGGAAAGTGTTAAAATATGCCCAAGTCCAAACATCAAAGTGTCTAGAGAAAAATTTCGCCATGCCAGATGATTTAGGAAGATGAAATAAATTTTGGCCAAATAACTTTGGACGATTAAAAAATTATGGCCAAATAAAGTTGGACGTGGCTAGATAAATTTTGGAAAAAAGCAAGAAAATTATGGCCAAATAAAATTGGACATGGCGAAATAAATTTTGAAAAAAGAAAGAAGTTCATGGCCAAATAAAATCGGACGGAAAGAAAATTATGGCCAAATAAAATTGGACGGCAAGAAAATTATGGCCAAATAAAATCGGACGGCAAGAAAATTATGGCCAAATAAAATTGGACAAAAGAAGTTATGGCCAAATAATTTTGGACGAAAAGAAGTCATGGCCAAATAATTTTTGGACGAAAGAAAGTTATGGCAAAATCCGCCATAAGGAATGGTGAGAATGTCCGGACAAGAGGAAAGTCCTACCTTGGCATTTAGAAAAGGCACAAAACAC
The DNA here is from genome assembly GCA_007258455.2 of Sequoia sempervirens. Lineage (NCBI taxonomy): Eukaryota > Viridiplantae > Streptophyta > Pinopsida > Cupressales > Cupressaceae > Sequoia > Sequoia sempervirens. The sequence continues at coordinate 10,951 of VDFB02352065.1, read as the reverse complement.
ATGCAAAGTCCGCCATGGAAAAGTGTTCACCAAGCCCAACTTGTAGAGAGAGAGTATGGCAAAACAATGAGAAGTCGGATTTCATGAGATAGAAATGAAGAGTTAAATATGGAATATACCCGTGCCAAGATGAAAATGACGAAGAGAAGTATGAAGTTTGCTTTAAATTCGAAGCAAAATTCACTTTGATATCAGGAGAGAGTGTTAAAAAATTCAGCACGAGGCCAGATTTCAGGAGAGAGAAAACGAAAATCTTCATCCAACATTGGGATTAATGAATAATTTTTTGCCATGGCTAAATCTAAAAGATAAAATCAAATAAATTAGCCATTTTGGAGAAAATTAAAAGCCTGAAAATGAAATTAGGGGAGAGAAAATCTAAATTTATTTATTTTGTTTTCTGCAAGTGGATGACTACACGAGGCGAATCTTCAAAGAGGAAAATGGCAAAGAAAGTGTAAAGTCCGATTTGAAGGGAGATGAAAGAAAACTTGGGGAGTCCACCCTTACACATCGAGAATTTGGCATCATGAAGACAACAGCAAGCACATCGTCAAGTACATCAAGCCAAATTCAAAATTGAAGACAAATCGACCGGCGAAGTTTATTTGAGCACAAAAATGGCCAGAATCTGGAAGATGTTACAAGATGAAATTGAAGGTATTACAAAGTAGCCAAAATTTGGCTAAGTATGGGAAATTCTCCACTGAGAAAGTTCCAATTTCCTTCATTGCGGCAAAAGCACGGGGGAGTTCCTCTCCAAATTCGAGGCACTTGAAGAAATTCCAAAGCAGTCTGAGAAGAAAGACTTAAGAACTTCAAGTCTAAACAGGTGCTCCAAGGCGAGGTGAGAAGACGAAGCCAAATTCATCCAAGATCAAAACACAAAGGATAGAGTCATTGGCAGGAAAAAATATTCTAAGGCAAGAACATGGAAAAAGAACAAAGTAGCCAAGGAGGACATCCAGCACGCTGAGGTGGCGCCTCGTCATCCTCCAACCAATCAAATCATTCCAAATCAACATGCAACAACTTTCTATTTTATTTGTTAGTTCATATTTAGTAAAAAGGACAAGTGTCCTCGAATGTAATTTTCTCATTGGTCGAGGGGTAGCAAACCCTAATTAGGGTTTTATTTGTAATCTTGGCTGTTGATCCTAAATCAATCTTGGCCATTGAATTGTAATTGGGGAGCCTATAAATTGAGCTCCACCCCTCATTTGTAAAGCATGGGAGCATGTTGCAAAACATGTTGAGATAAGCAATTGTTGTAAGACTGCCAAAGTAATAAGTAATGCATGCATTGTTTTGATGGTGATTGCTTCTCTTATTTTGGAGTTGGCATGGTTCTTATCCCTCATCATAGTTTAGATTTTATTTCATGTATGTTAGATGAATGCAAGATCTATAAGTATTGATTTATGGTGAAATTTTTGCTCATACTTTCTTTGAATGGATGATTTTCATTCAATGCGAAAGTTACCGAGCTTATTTTGTGGATGCTTAACTTCTGGATTATTATTGTTCGATTTGATGGTAGTTATTCATGGACGTGAAAATCATAAGCACATTCCCTTGAAGATTGCACCCCTTTGTGTAGTTGTCGTTGAGCGTGGCGAAGCAAAGCGTGGTTATTGGTTCCACCAAGTCAATACGTCTCTTGAATTCTTAGGAGTAGATTAAAACTTCTAAACCCTTTATCTCCTTTTTCAGTTTGTTTGATCCATGACCCAAGCAATAGAGCTTCATTGTCTAGACCTTCATTGTGAATTGAACAAGCCTAGCGTAAGTCCCTTTGTGTTACCAGCATAATCACATCAAACCACAGAGCTCATCCGCATTCATCTTAAACATTGGAATTGCCGTATGATCTTACTTGCAATCTTAGCATACGAGGTAGTTTTTCAAGAGGGGATAGAGCGTCTTTGGACTCTTTATTCTAGAATGTTTGTTGTGTCATAAAACACGCATCAACACGTCCCTTTTAAGACTTCAGTTGACAATCAAAAAGTGAAGCGTCAACTTCAACCTCATGCTTTAAATCTATTAAAAACTCTCAATATGGCGTCCCTTCTGGAAACTCCAGTTGACAAAGATAAATTCGCCATACTTCACAAAATATGCTTCATGCTTTAATTTAAATATGCCATCCCTTTTCAGAACTCCAGTTGACAAAGATGAATCGCCAATTTCACAAAGTCTTCACAATTTCAACCAAAATTCACCATGCATGCAAACTCAAGTTGATTTTCAAGCATAATCTTCAGTTAAGTGAACATGCAAACAAGTTAACTCAACATGCAAACTTGTTAACTGAACATGCAAACTAGTTATCTCGACATGTGAACTGAAAGATCACTCAACATGCCAATATATGAACTGGAGATGACAACCCATAAATCGTTTAGTCTAACTGCAGTCAGAACTCAAGTTAGGGCGCACCAGTCAACTTTCTTCGAAAACTCAACTTTGACCTCTTAAGGCGAATTCCAGACTTAGCCAATTTTATGAAAATTTAGACTAAAACCTCTTTCGAGACCTCTATTCATCCTCTGACACTGGCTGACTAACTCCATCGATTGGCTGGCTGACAGGTGCATCGCAGAGCAGGATAAAAACTGATCAAAAGATACCTTGAGACTGAACATCATAAAATTAACATCTGAAGGCTCAAAAATCCAGGCGCCCTTTTCAAAAGCTGCGCTTTTTCTCAGACTTAGCCATATTTTGACATCTTCATTTCGAACGAAGGGAAAAATAAATTCTTCATAACTTCTAATTTACCAATTTTTAGGACTGAAACTCAGGTTCATTGCGGAGCTGACCTCATTCTGCAAGACAGTTGCAAAGGCACATTTCTCCAGAAAACATCATCTGAGAGGTGAAAATCAAGGGCGCCTTTTTCAAAAGTTGCTCTTTTTCCTCCAGACTTAAACCATTTCTGGAACTGACCAAAATAACATTAAAACCCTGACTGCAAGCTGCTGAGTCATCTTCTGATATGACGGAGACAGGCAACGGAAAGCCGAACGTAACACGGACAAATTGAATATTTGAGATCATAAAAAAAAGGCATTAAAGGCTTGAAAAGCTCAAGTGCCCTTCTAAAAAGCTGCGTTTTTGCTCATTCTTTGATATTTTGACCAAGATTTGACCCTATGTTTGACCTCTGGCTCAGGCACTTTTGCAACTCAGATTCACCCACTAACGGATGCGTCGCAAAGCTCGAACAAATGTGAGATAAACATCTTGGATGGCATTTAGTCAAAAACCTTCATTTGACACTTCAAAAAGATGGGCGCCTTTCTGTTGTGACCTTTTCACACATCGCCCCATCGCTGATGGGGACCCCCAGTTGCCTGCTAGTTTTTAGGGTTTTGTCTCCTTGCAACGGTTACGAGAGATCACTTTGCTTAGAGTTTCCAGTCAGTTCGCCAAGAGTTATCCAAGCCAAGTCAGGAATTCATGTTTGAATCAGTGCATAGACGTCATGGAAGCGCTCAGAAGGCCCAAGAGACAAAGATCGACTGTGAATTTGGCCAATTCTGACACTTCCTATTTTTTAGGAAAAGTTGCTTTTTCGATTTTTCATTTTTGGCATTTTTGGACCAAACGGGGTTCCCTATTTTTTAGGGTTGCTTTTTCTATTTTTTTTCTATTTTTAGAAAGTTTCTATTTTTGGAAAGTTTCTATTTTTAGAAGGGTCTTGAGTTCTGAAAACGCACTCAGAAGTTCGAAAAACTCACCAGAACTCTCAGAAAATCAAAAAGTAAAAAAATTGAAAAAAAAAAATTTGAAAAATTTGCAAAAAAAAGTTCAAAAAACATGAAAATCAGACCAAAAACGTTCGAAAATCTGGAAAAACCAGTCCAAAACCAGTCAAAATCAATCAGATCTGAAGGTGAAATCATAAAAATCAATTCAAAAATGGAGAGATCTGTGAAAAATGTGCTCAAATCTGGAAAATTCGCCATTAAACAAGGATGAAGGAAGGTATAGGAAGGTCTGAAAGGTCATGAGGATGTCCAAAAAAGTTGTAAAGTCCGCCCAGCACCTGGGAGGCATATCCCTGCATCAAAGAGGAACATCCTTGGACCTTCTAAAGTCCGCCATGCATGTGCCAATCAGCTCCAAAGTCCGCCATTTTCCAAGAAGCATATCCTTGCATCTCTTGAAGTCCGCCATGTGCTTGAGAGAAGTGCCAAAAGGCCTTTGAAGTCCGCCAGCAGCTAAGGGGGGATATCCTATCATGCTCCAAAGTCCGCCCAGCACATAAAATGCACATCCTAAAGGTCTTGGAAGTCCGCCATTTCCCAACAAGGATATCCTAACACCTTCTAAAGTCCGCCATCTTTATCCTAAGACTACCCAAAGTCCGCCATCCACTAAGAGGCTCATCCAAAAAGGTTCTAAAGTCCGCCATATGAAAGAAGGACGTCCAAAATGCTTGTGAAGTCCGCCCTTAAAAGGTGGGACTTGGCTGAAAGCTATCCAAAGTCCGCCTAAGCATGCAAAGGAGAGGAAAATCAAAATTTTACTAAGTGTTGATGCCTACCAAGGGGGAGATTTTGAAATTTTCTAAGTATGAAGGCCTAAAGAGGTGGATAATCCTTTCCAAAAGGATAAAGCGATGAGAACAAGTGCTAAGATGCCAAGGAAATTCGGCCTAGAAAAGAGGGACGTCCAAGATGCTCATCCCAAAGACTTAAGAGATGTCCACCATGCACTTGGAAGAAGTTGGTAAAATAGCAAAGACATCCATGACGTTCGTCCAAGATGCCAAGGAAGTCCGCCCAAGATGATAAGATGGCAAGATTTTTGGCTAAGTGTCAAGGCCAAATCCAAAGAAAGTTCGAGAATTCGCCTAAGTATAGAGGCTAATGGATAAGAAATGAAGATTTTGGCTAGACATCCGGACATTTTTGAGAGGACAAATGCCAAGATTGAAAGGACAAATGCTAAGGAGGATTGGGACATGGCGAAGAATGGAACGGAATATGCCTAACACGATGAGGGAAAAAGAGGCAAAATTTGCCCAAGTATGGAAAAGGCGAAGAAATTGTCAACTTTGGCTAAAGGAAAATGCACGAGGTAAAGGGAAAGGAAAGATCGTCCTTGACCAAAAGGATGAAGAATATGTCAGACGTCAGGAAAATTCAACCGGCAAAGACATTCGGACAAGGATATTGCCTAGAAAAATTCGACCAAGCAAGGAAATATTTGACTTTGGCAGAAGAGAATAAGCTTAAAATCTCGCCTCGGCAAAGAAAAATGAGGATCTGGCAATGAAATCTTCGACGGAATGGCTTAAATTTTGGTTTGGCTAGACGAAATCAAGAAAGAAATCGGAAAATACACTCTTAGCCAAGAAAAACGGAAGAACAATCGAGATAGCCATGGGTCCAAGACGAACGGGTTGGAATTAATTAAAATATTTTAATATTTTAATAATTAATTCTCAACTATTTGGAATTTAAAAATACCTTAGATGGAATCAAATTTGCCAGACACGAATCAGAAGAAAATGAAGGACGCCAGGCAAAGATGAAATCCAGCGAGAAAAATTAAATTCATCACGAATTTAATTAAATATTTAAACGTTTATTTAAAAATTCGAAAAATCAAAGATAAGCATTAAATGAAAAATCGAATTTTTGAAGATCAAGGAGATTTGTCCGGATAAGTTCGAGACTGAGCCTTGTCGGAAAATAAAAGGAAAGTTGCCTGTTTGGAAAATGAAAACAAATCGAGGATCAAGAAGAAAGATGGCAGTTGCTAAATCGAATTCAATCCTTCAGCATTATAATGAGTTTCAGCAACTCATTTTTTCACACACAGCTGAAGAGAAATTTAATCTTTCTCGAAATCGTCAGGCAATCAATTCATCAATCGGCAAAGTCGGATTGTCCAGAAGGATAAGCAGTGTTATGCTGAGGAATTTTTCGCGGGAAAAGAAAAAGAGTTTTTCAAAGCTGAATTCTTCTTGAAGAGGGGCGCACTTTTCAAAAAAATCAGATTTTTAAATCTGATTTGCATTTGACGATCCTTCACTGAGGTTTGAGATTGGTTAATTAAATTTGTTATCTTTTTATGCCCTGTCATCTTGACGAAGTTCTGGCAAGAATTTTCAACTCCATCGAAGTCACTTTCAGCTTGCTTTTTCGCAATATTTTAATTATTTGAACAGCTGAAAGTTATTTTTTCGAATCCAAGGCACGAGGTTTAAATTATTTTAAAGGTCTTTATATTAATGTTAATTTTATGACTGCAGGTTGACGGACACGGCGGACAGATCATCAAGGAAGCTGAAAATGAAGTTCGCCAACAAGGGTGCCCAGAAGGAGACCAAGGTCATCTCAAAGTGGAAGAATGTCATGGACACTGACCTCGGACATGTGGACTTTGACGAATTCAAGCAAAGAGTATACGGTCAGAAGGGACTTCCCACGGCAATAGCCAGAAGAATGGTCAGAAACGGGATCTTCCAAGCAGCTGGATTCCCACCGGCCATGGATTGTGCTGAGTTAATGGTGGAATGTGCTCGCCATTATGATGCTCAAAAGAGACAGATCATCGCCCCTGACGGACGAGTCTTGGCACATTTGAATGAAGTTGTAATCCAAGAAACCTTTGGCATCCCTGAGCATTCAAGAACGGTCTATAAGACCAAAGAAGAAACCAAAATGCTATATGACAGCAAGTCAGATTTGTGCGCCACCACAGTCAACAAGGTGTGGATGGACAAGCCAAAACCATCAATCAAGAAGATGCCCAAGAGACCTCGCCGCACGGATTTCAAGGAAGATTTTGGAGATATCGTGCTGATGCTGAACAGAATTGCTGGCAATCCGCAGGGCGCCTTCTTTGAGAGCTGGATGTACTACTTCATCGACGAAATCACCTCTGGAGTCAAAATGTTCAACTGGTCACGAATGATAAGTGACAACCTCCATGAGCAACTGATCAACCTTGAAGAGACTAAGTCTTTTCACATGAGTTCATATGTGATATACCTATTGGCCAGATCATACAAATATCCAGGATTGATCTGCAAAGGCAGAATTGGCAATGGAGAGAACGAGCTCAAGCCTTACGACTGCTATCCTCAGCTCCAATTGAAAGAAAAGACTCACTTCAGGAGGGTGCATGATGCATTCCTAATGCATATCACCAGAAAGCTCCAAGGAGGAATACATCAAAGGCTGAGCCATGAAGCGAAAAGCCTTATCAGCAAATACGGGTCTTGGTTCATCCAATTCCCGAAATTCACATATATCAGGATCCAGGGATTTACTGGAAATCCCTACAAATTGCCTATCTATCCGACTAATCGGATGGTATTGCTCGAGGTTTTGAGGCAATTGGAAGAGTACCAGAATATTCAGAGGCCGACCAAGAAAGCGTCCGTCACATTCCCTTTCTTCATCGGGAACATGCTAGAGTACTGCCCATCCGCCCAAGCAGCTGAGAGTGCACGGTTGGAGATCCAATGGTACCCTTTCACGGCATACAAGTCCAGGGTCAATTATGACCCACATCATAACATCCGGACAGTGGAAGGAAGAAGATATAAGCACAGAACGGAACTGGAGGATTATTGGGCAAATGCTGCCGATGAATACGAGATCAGACGGAAGATGTGGTCCAGGATGTCCGTAGATTTCATGAGAACAATTGAGTTCTGCCGAGTACCTGATCAGCTTCAGGATGACGGAAACCACGTCCAACCTCGCTTTGAGGAAAGTCGACCTCTCCCTCCAGTGAAGTGGTCAGAGCCAGAGCATGCAGACCTAGCCACCCTAATGAGGCCAGTGACGAAATATTCTCAGTGGTGGGTTGATGATCATGTTCAGGAATTGAGACAAAAAGGAATCACGCTCACATATGATCTGTTGAGCGAATCAGAGTCATATTCCTCTAATGCTGGGGCATCCCATCAAGACATGGCCGGTATCGGAGAGAAAAGAAAAGAAATAGTGCCAAGTGCAGAACCTGTTTCCAAGAAGCATAAAGGAGGACCTTCTCGGTCAGCGGCGTCCAGGAATGTTGACCATTTGGTGGCTAATATAGACGACTCCTTAGTTGAGATGCTCGAACCTCTTGCAGCTCAGGAAGTGAACAATGAACCTATCCAATTAGATGATGAAGAGCCTGCATCACCAACAGGCACAGAGATTTTAGGTTCAGACAATGACATGGAAGTCCGGGATAATGACTTAGAGGAAGGAATGATTTCCGCCCTCAGAGGAGTCATGGATGTTCCAAACGAGGACGAGGTTCAAGTAGAGGATGGCATTGAACAGTCAACCATTCCAGACTGGCTATTGGAAAGAATGAAAGTCCAGGTGCCTGCTGAGGCTCAACAGGAAGAAGAGGACGATACTGCCGATTTCTTGGCAAGATTAGAACAAGTTGCTACCAAGAAGCCCGCCAAGAAGTTTTCCACCATCCAGAGGAACGAGACAGGTAACCGTTCCGTGCACATTGCAGTACCTACAGTGGATAAGCCACAGGACGAAATCACTCCGCAGGAGTATGCTATCACCACTGTTGACCTTGGTCCGACATCAAAAGGTCAGGAAGTAGAAGAGTTAGATAATTCCGTCTCGACCATTAAAGCGAGACTGGAAAAGGAAGTGACCAAGAAGAAGGAATATAAGAAGGAGGTCAAACGTCTCAAAGAATATATCCAGCATTTGACCCAGCCGCTAGATCAAGGCAATGCAACTGTTCCTCCTCTCCTCAATTCATCACAGGAGATGACTCAGGAAGTTGAGCATGGAATGGTGACAGCCAGGGAAGCGCAAGACTGGATGGCAGGTGAAGGCATGGAAGCTACCTTGTTCATGGAGAGGTTGGCGCTTGCTTATGGACGAACCTCTTCGTTTCTTTCTAGGTTGATGGATATGGCAGAGACATGGGATGGTATCCCGGATATGCAAGAAAGGCTTATTCCGAGCCTTAGAATTTTGAAGAGCACTCCGAGGGAGGAGTTAGTTGATAAAAGGGTGATCGCTGCAGGGGCAGCATATGATTTTCATCACTGGTTTTGGGCAGTGACAATAAGAGAAGAAGTATTGGAGAAGGCGAGAATCGATGGGCTTGGAATCGAAGAACAGGTCAGGAAAATCCAGGAGAGGATATGCATGATAACTACAGATGTGTTCGACCGTGAAGTCATCCGGGAGAACGACATGCAGTTAGAGAGACTGAAGCAAAAAGTTCAAGAAACTTTCTTCTCGACCACTGGACCATTTTCGAAGCAGGACTTCACGAGAGTGGCGAGACTCTCATCCATTCGAAAGGAATTTGAGAAGCAAGAGGCAGATTGGGAAAGTACCTTTGCCAGATGCGCCGAGAAGTTGGACGGACTAGAATTCCGGATCAGCATGTTACCTCCTGTCACGATGGACGAAGTCATTGCCGTAGTGTCCAGATTCGCCAAGCACAATGCCACTCAAATGGATAAGGACGCCTCTCCTTGATTGTAGCTGGAACTGCCACTTTTCTGATTGTTTTCTGATGGTTAACTCTTGTTGTTTTGGGAAACCCTAATTAGGGTTTGGTTGTAACAATCTGGGCCGTTAATCTTGTTTAAATCTCGGCCGTCTATTTCATTTTTGGAGCTCTATATAAACTAGTGCTCTCTCATTTTCATTTTGTGTGGAGACTTGTTATGTATATTGTCGCATTGAGACTACTTTGAATGATAAAAGCTCTTGAGCATGATTTGCCTTGAATCACTTCTTATTGTTGAATAGTAAGCGAGGTTACATATTATCTTCCACCATAGATTAGAGTTAAATTTAGATTAGATAGAATTTGCTTTGAAAAGTTGTTAAATTGAATGAGAGATTGATCGTATTGATTCGATGGTGAAGTGTAGCTCATACTTTTTTCGAATGGATGATTTGCATTCGATTTGTAAAGTTAGCCTGAGCTCTTAAATGTAGAAACCCCTGTTTCCCCCTGATACGGAATCTAACTGAAGTTTTGAGTTTTTCTGACGTTTTTAGGGTTTTGCAATTTTTTTGTGTTTTTGATGCAATAATGAGAAGGTGCGATTTTGACAATAAATGGAAATAAATTTAATAAAATTCTAATTACTCTGGAAATGAAAGAATATAGGGGCCAGTATCTTATTTCAAGCTTTTCTATTGATTTCAATGATACCCAGATACATATAATGAAATAAATAGCGAATTTTCAATATTTGAGAAACCTGGTATTGCTGCTGCAGAAGTACAGAATGGTACGGCTGCTTCAATAAATGCACTCCTTCCTTCAAATCATATCCTCTGAAGATGCCCAGGTAACATACGCCTATGCTGGAGACTGTAGAAGGTCAAAGGTTCAGGCGTTTCCCCTCCCAAGACAAAGACGGCTCAAATCTGTGTGGTACGGCCAGAAAATGGGAAGTACGGCCTGGTAAGTACGGCTTCCTCAATCAGCAATGAATAAAACAGTACGGCTTCCCACTGTAAGCTCTGAAAGGTGTGCCAACTGCAAAGGAAGGTATCTGGATGCAAACAACTGTAAATAACTGAAGATATAAATTCTTCTGACGCTCTGTAGTTTTCTCTGAATAAGAAAACCTCTGTAGGCAATAGATCAAGTGATATTGCACACTCTCTGAATTGCTTTCCGTTGGAGATGGCTCGTTCCCCAAGGCAAACGAACATGAAACCCTAAGTCTCAGGCTCAGACCAAAATTGATCAGTTTCAAACTCAATAATCTCATAATACACAAATCCCAATGCAAAATCCTCAAATACACTGAAAAGTGCGATTCCCTTGAAAATAGGGTTTTAATTAATATTTGACTTTTAATTTTCTTATTTCTCCATAGTTCTCTGTCAAATATTTAAATCATATTTTAAATGTTAAACTGGCCCGCTTTTTCATGATGGTGCACCCCTCAAGGAATTCACTTAAGTTATAATATTAAATT
>VDFB02352064.1:0-43855 GCA_007258455.2 Sequoia sempervirens | reverse complement strand
AAGGGTGCTATCAATGTTTAAAGAGATTTTGGTTGTTCTAAGAAAATAACCATGGCAATGAAAATAAACAGAATATCATTTTTATGCAAGGATTATGTGGATATACCTCTTTCAAGCTCTTCAAACCCCTTGCTCTAAATCTAAATAGTCAAATATCATAAAATATCATAAAATGAATATCTAAATGGATTTCACATAATGTATCCAAAAATATATACATATAAATGTATCAAATATATATATGCATACTTTTCCTCAACCTTTATTTTGAAATGTCATATACAAAATATAAATATATATTATAAAATGAAAATATATCTTTTAAAAATATACTTATTTATATATATTTCTCATATTTAATATATATACCTAATATTTATTCCTTGTAATGCATTTGAAACATCAAAATTGAACCAAAATAAAAATCTATTCCTCTGCTAAAATGAGGATAAGTCTCTATCAAAATGGATCTTTCCTTTTTGTTGACATTCTCAACATTTATCAGATTTAAATCAGCATAAAATATAAATGTTTGTGGTTTCAAATGATTTTAATTAAATTTGAGAGTAAACAAATGAAACAATATTTGTATGGACACATCTGTAATTCCCAAGTTCCCTCACGACCATTAGTAGCAAATAATGAAAATCTAAAATAGAATCTGTATAAAGAGCTTTGGACATCTAGTGCCTTGTGAATTGCAGTTGCCCAGTCAAACAAATCATAACTCAAAGAAAAAACATGTAGATATAATTTGCAACAACATAGTTGATGGGTTCAAAACCATGGAAGGATCTCTAGATAGTTTTCCTATAATATTAGCACAAAGGATCATCATTTTAGTAATCCCTAGTTGTAAGGTTAAATTGAGATTATTTGCTTGTTGTGTATTGACAATGTATTTTATTTTTACTTTATCCTATGACTAGGTCAATATTTCTTGAACTTTTTTTCCTTTCCCCAATCTCTATAGAATAGGTTCAATGAATACATAGGATACAATTAGGATCTTTCCTCTCATCCAAAATATATAAAATTATCCTACAGTTTCGAATTGGAACATTTTCCATTGGATTTTATGTGGGGAGTACCAATGCTTATGATTTTTCATCTTGCATTCTTGTTTTGTGGAGGAAACCTTTCATCCTTAGTTGATAAGTGTTCTTTGGACTATTGGAACCTATATTTTCAACTTATATCAAGGTTGAGTAGTGTCCTCGGGGTCACTTGTACAGATTCATGTGCCATATGTATTTTCAATTGATAGATGTTTTTCCTTTGTTTTTCATATGATTATTGTTCGAGTATTGTCATTAGGGGCACTCATGTAGATTGTTGTTTTCTGATAATGATCATCCTATGTTCAGAGGAGGTCCTTCAATTTCAACACTATAGTAGTCATCTTTCGATAGTTGTTTGCAACTTCAGTGATGTTCTTCATGTTCCTATTCTTTGGGACATTGTTTTGGAGGATTCTTAGTCCTTCATCTTGTGTTTCTCTCTTTTGGAGAGGGGTCTTTTTCCACATGGTATTTCTCCTCTTCTCCAGTTGTGAGAGATTTCTTTTTTGTAGTTGTAAATGGGTACCTAACATGGTTGTGTAGACAAGACCCATATTGCATCTTCATTTTGCATAATAATCTCCCTAAGTTGCACTTAAGGGGGGGTGAAAATAGTGTGTTAAGTTTAACATAGGGATAATTAGTTTTTCTTGTAGGGTAGTTTTACACCCATCTACTTTTTCATGACTTTAAAAATCTTGTATACTATGTAATTTAGTATCTCAATGCATTATTTTTCACTCTTGGTGAAATAGCATCTTTAGTGTTGCTTCTCTCAGTTGTGAAGGCTTCTCTTGGTTTGCAGATGCTCCTAGGTGCTTTGCTCTAATAGGAATGTAGATGTCTAACACTTGAATAGAGAAGTGCAAGAGAATTTAATAGAGAAAGTATGAGGTTTTGATCTAGTCATTGGTGGTTTCATATATCTAAATTCAACTTGCAAGAATATTATAACATCAGTGTATGTGCTATGATGGATATTTTATTGTATTTTATCTATAAGACAATGTCCCAACTTATTTCTCTTCATAATCAACATACTCCCTCTAAATTTATATGGAGTAAGACTAGACACTAATAAATATAATTTTTGATATTCTATGACATTAGTTAGAAAGTGACTTACAACGAAAACTATAGCTCTTAAGGAATGTCATAAAGTAAATTATTGTAAACTTTTCCCTTGTTTATTTATTGTCCATTTGCAATGTACACATGGAAGCAATTTTCAAGGAATTATTAACAATCTTAAATAAAAAAATGGATCAATCGTGAGAAATTAGAGAAACAAGTGTGATTTCAATGAGCATTCAAACCCAAAGGGCATGCCACCCCTAAGAAAAAGGTTTTAAATATCACATTTATGTTGTAAAATAATAATTGTGGGGCATACCATGTCAAAGATAAATTCTTCTTTATTCAAAGGCTAGGAAAGGCATGATAGTCAAGCCTTCTTTTCAAATTTTACTTTTATATGCTTGTCTCTCTAAGCATAGTTGCATCTTAGTTATATAATAACATGGGAAATTTAAAAATATTAATATTACAATTGAATGTCAAAGCACCATATAGATTTTTTGTATACATTTGTAAAAGATGTAACCAAGATTACCAATCTTAGTGAATTTTGGCCAAATCCATCATTTTTTTCAATATTTTTTGTTATACCATCAAAAGACATATTTATTTGTTTGGATTTTTAAGATTATAAAATATTGGGTATTTAAAATATAAAAAACTAGACCTTTAAAAATTAAAATTTATTCTACTAAATCAATGTACATGAATAATTAAAATTTTATGGCTTTTCTATTCTTTTAATCTTAAATAATTATATATATGATCAACCATTTTTTTTATATGTGTGTAGTATTTTTTTAATTAATTTTCCTTTTTCCATATAAAACCTGATGCATAAGGAATTTGGTAACAAAATTTATAACAAAGAAATTTAATATTATTAAATACACATGACAGGTGCCAAAATCTAAGGACCTTGTGATCTCCTTATTATCTACAACTTGAAATGAATAATTAGAGATTACTCTATGATTTGGACTTCCTTGATGATTTTTTATTTCTTACCACTCTTCACTAAGTTTAATTTTTGTATCAATGTTCCCATTGCACAATTGCTAGTTTATAAAGTACACAACAATGTTTAATAGAAGGGATTTAGGGGGGGGACCTAATAGTTGAGCACCCCAACTTTCCACCTCTCAAAATCATACATGGTAATTTCAAATCACTTTCAAATTTTTAGAGTTGCTTACTTGGTAGGGACCCTACTTATACTTAATGTTTTAGGTCCACATAAATAAATATGATGCTACATTAGCAAAAAAAAATTGTTGAGGTGTCCAAAAATACACCAAAGAAAGGTAGACCATAGTTGTGCATTAAGAATTATTTTTTTGGTATTGTTAGTCTAGCATCACATGAGCTGTTACTTTTTAATGTATACTTATGATCATCACCAACAACTTTGAAATCACAATTACTAGTACTATATTATTAAAAATATAGAACATTAAATCCACAAATACTATTACAACTATTTAAACATGCCTCCAAGGTGAGTATTTTAATCATAATGTATGTTCACAATCACAAGTGTAAGTGACAAACATTTTCCTCTTTAGGTGGCTTAATAAATTCTTGTAATTTTAGATAGCTATATAATTAGAGATAAAACTTGTGAAATTAATCATTTTCCTTACTATTGAATACATGTGTAAAGGCTACAAGGAAAGAAGGAAACACTTTTTGCATGACACTAACACACATTGAATGTAATCACTATTCATGAAGACCTAGATATGATGTAGCAACATGGATGATGGGTTCAAAACCATGGAAGGATCTCTACGTAGTTTTCTTATAATATTAGCACCTAAGTACCATCATCTTAGTAGTCCCTAGATGCAAGGTCAAAGTTGGATTCTCTACTAGTTGTGTATTGACAATGCATTTTATTTTTATTTCATCCTATGAATAGGTCAATATTGGTTGCACCTTTTTCCATTCCCTAATCTCTATACAACATATTCAATTATTACACAGGCTAATATTAGGATCTTCCCTCTCATTGAAAAGATATCAAATTATCCTACAGTCTCCAAATGGCACATTCTCCATTGGATTTATGTAGTGAGTACTAATGCTTATGATTTTTCATCTAATTCTTTCTTATTAGCTATTTTTCTTTTCTTTGAAATTTTTTTACTTCAAATACTATCTCAAAAAGGGGAATCGTAGACACAAATTATTTTTCTAAAGATTGATTATTAATCATCGTTAATCATTTTTCCTACAATTAATTAATCGTTTAGTATATTATATAATTATCATTTATTACCATTTATCATTTATCATCACATTTATCATTTATTAATCATTTACCACATATTTTACAATTAATTATCATTTATTACTATTATCTATTAATTAGATAGTTTTTTACTATTTAATTCATATGAATTAATCATCCACTTTTATTAAGGAAATAAATTTTTTATTTATCCTCACAAGTTAAATTCATCTTCTAATAGAAAATTTTTCTTCTCATTATCTATTTAATGAATTAAAATAAATCATTGTTATCCTCTTGTGAGTTGGAAATGAAATTTTCTTATTACCAGTTGACTTATCTTCTCCACCTTCTTGAGTTGACTTCACAACGAGCTTAGTTAACTCCCAATATTTTGAACTTATTCTCATCATCCATTTGATCACTAAGGAAAATATATAAATACCTTGTGCTTTCATGATTTTCATAAATCGAATCTTTATGCAAACTTTACTCTAGTCAAAATTTATTATTAAAAAAACATAGTGTTAAGCTATTGATTTGCATCCACATTCTTTCATGAGCAAGTCATGTCATAGTACAATCATTCTTGAGATTTGCAAAGAAGTTTGGTAAATAAAACTTCATTTCTATGCTTTTTTGTTTGTGTTTTTAAGTTTGTTGTTTCGACTTTAAACATTTTTCATTGCATTCAAGAACTAAACAAAAAGGATACTTGTGGAAAATGAAGAGAGATCTAGATATGGGGCGAAGAAAAATAGGTCCAAAATACTATTGAGAGTTTAGATAGTGAAGAGCAAAGGAAATGTAAGTGGATGGAAGACTTCAAGAAAACTTGTGAGGAAAGGACATGTAAAAGGAGGTTGGAACTAGAAATTAGATATGTAGGAAATATTTAGTATCCCATGCAAAGTCCACAAACATAAAATATGATGAAAATACCTGTTGGACTTATACTTTCAATTTTGGTAATTTTCACCAATTAATATGGACATGGTAGATGAAGAACAATTCTTAAACAATTTTTATGTAGCATTGGATCCTAATAGGATGGATCTTTTGATATATATTTTTCTTAACAACTTGACTGTAATTATGTTTTTTCTTGTTTGATGATTTGACTATATATATATATATATATAGACCATGACCCTCCTCCTCCCCTCTTACTAATGTTGCCCTCTAATGACTTGCTATTATATGTTTTATGATATGAACATTGATCTTGTATAGATTTTAAAGTCGTGACTTTATATCCATCCAGTTTTTGTGTGAATAAAATTATTTTATAATTGATATGTCAACATCTATTCATAAAAAAAGTAACAAATCAATTTATTATTACAAAATACAGTTGGCAGGTACGAAAATCTAGAAGCGTGACCGTGGACTTGTTCCTCGTGACTTGGACTAAGCTCCTCACTAAATTCAACGACGTGCGATTGCTACATAGTTGAATATTCATGACTGAAATCTCATGAATACATACATATGACGCAACCTAGACGGCAGGTCCAAAACCATGGACAGACTCTCTCTGTAGTTTTCCTTTATGTACTACCATCCTCTGAACCATGCTTAGTTGCAGGTTTAAAGTGAGCTTATCTACAATGGGTCCTTTTTATTTTATTCTACGTCTACGTTCTATACTCCCTGCACTTTTCTGCCTTTCGCTAATCTCTGCGCAACAGAGTCATGGATTACAGAGGCTGAAATTAGGACATTCTCTCTCACCGGAGAGAAATCAAGCTGTCCTACAGTCTACAGATGGCACATTTTCAGCTGGGTTTTATGCCGTTGGCATCAACGCCTATGGTTTTGCAATATGGTATTCTCAAACTCCCTTCCCTTATACAGTTGTTTGGATGGCGAACAGGAACCGACCTGTGAACGGTGAGGATTCCCGTCTCTGTCTTCAGAAAGACGGAGATTTCGTTCTTTCGGATGCAGATGGAAGCGCTGTATGGACAACAAACACTAAAGGCCTTCGTGTGAAAGAAGCGGTGCTTGTAAGAAACGGAAATCTGGTTCTACGTGGCTATTCTGGACAAATAATTTGGCAAAGCTTCGACTGGCCTACTGATACGCTCCTTCCTCACCAACCCTTCACAAAGGACACACAGCTCGTTTCCAAAATGGGATTGAAAAACTACAGTTCTGGCTACTATCGTTTATATTTCAACGATGACAACAGTCTCGGGCTCATTTATGAAGGGTTGGGTGTCTCCAGCAAGTATTGGCCTGATCCAGAGAAACTTCCGATTGCGAACGGCAGAAACATTTATAATATTACTCGTGTAGCAGTTCTAAACGGATCTGGTGGTTTCACCTCAAGCGATGAGTTCAGTTTTGAGGCGTGGGACTATGGTGAAGGGCCCCTCAGAAGATTGACGCTGGATATTGACGGCAACCTGAGATTATACAGCCTCAATTCGCAAACTGGCAGCTGGAAAATTTTATGGGTTGCGCTTTCACAGCAGTGCAAAGTTCACGGTCTGTGCGGTTTTAATGCTATGTGTACATATACACCAGAGCCCACGTGCGTGTGCCCCCCCGGCTTTGAAAGGGTAGATGTAAATGACTGGTTCAAAGGATGCCGGCTGCTCAAGAATCTCTCTTGCGGTGCAAATCGTGCCAAGTTTCTTCGGGTTCCGTACTCCGATTATTTTGGTTTTGATTTTTTCAAAAGAGATGACCTCTCAGTAGAGGAGTGCGAAAAGATCTGCATGGATGATTGTAATTGTTTAGGGTTCGGCTACAGGGTTAGCGGCACAGGTGTTTGTTATCCAAAGTTTTACCTTATTAGTGGACTTCAATGTCCACAGGCCAAAAATCACATGTATATTAAAATATCCATCAATGAGTCTTCAGTGACCAATATTTCATCTCTGCTAACGTTGCTGCCGTCTGGCTCGGGCACATCATCATGTTCGCTGCATTCAGAATCCCGACTACTACAACCAAATATTTCGTCCACAGTTGGAAAAAAGGGGGAAACAACTCAGCTGATCGTTGCCGTGGTCTCTTTTGTTTCTGCTCTTGGGTTTACAGAAATTGTTTGCATAGCTCTGGGATGGTGGTTTTTCATTAGAGTATTTCACGAGGCCAATGTCTATAATCGACAAGGCTACTTAGCCATTCCCGGAGGGCTTAAAAGGTTTAAGTTTTCAGAACTTAAAAGGGCGACCAATAATTTCAGGGAGAGTGTGGGAAAGGGTCGATTAGGATGTGTATACAAGGGTGTCCTCCCTGAAAATAAAGTGGTTGCAGTCAAGCGATTGGAAGGAGTATCTCAAGGAGAAGATGAGTTCCGGGTAGAATTAAGTATGATTGGCCACGTCAATCACATGAATCTGGTTAGAATGTTTGGATACTGTGCGGAGGCAAAGCACAGGCTGTTGGTTTATGAGTATGTTGAGAATGGTTCACTGGATAAATATTTGTTTACCCAAGACAGCTCAAGAGTCTTAGATTGGCACACAAGATTTCAAATTGCGGTTGGCACGGCGAAAGGGTTGGCTTATCTGCACGAGGAATGCCTGGAATGGATTCTCCACTGCAACATCAAACCAGAGAATATACTTGTGGACGAGCAGTTTCGTGCGAAAGTTTCAGACTTTGGAATGGCAAAGCTGGTTGACAGTGGGCACGGAAGTGACAGAGACTGTAACGGTCTTGTAGATTTGAAAACAGACAAGCCTCTCCTCTAAAACCAGCTGATGCTATGAATTGAACAGCAGAAAGAAAAAAAAAAGGAAAATACAGATATAAAATAGATCAAACACTATTCTATTCAAAGCCTTTTAATAGACATAATAATCTGCTCTGTTTTGAAACAAAATTCTTTTTTATTGCAGCTTCAGCAGCATCTCAAAAAGGAATACAGAACAACCAACAAAGAGAGTTTGATGCTCCTAATTTAAAACAAAGTGAAAAAAAACTAAACACAGCATGCAACGCATGCTTTATTTTAAGAAAGCAAAAAAACAAAGCTAATAAAAGAAAACTGCTTTACAACTAAACTTGAAGATAAGGATAGCAGCATTTTTTATTCCTTTACTACAACTAAAACTTAAAGCAAATCTAAACAAAACTATGACTGCGAATGGTGAGCTATTTTTAGGCTGGAAAAAACAAATCTTATCGCTTCTAAATAAGGATCTGCTCCGCCTAGTCAGCATCAATTATCTTCATACTCCCCCTTGATGCTAAGAGGGCTCACGATCTGATCTCGAAGTGACAAAAACTGATTTGTTGCAACTGCTTTAGTGAAGATATCTGCTAACTGATCCTTAGTGCTGATGTGCTTCAATTCAACTTCCTTCTTCTGTACTAAATCACGGATGAAGTGATACTTCAAATCAAAATGCTTTGTTCTACTGTGATGAACCGGATTCTTTGCTAACTTGATGGCACTTACATTGTCACAATAAACCACTGTAGGTTGAATCTGCTTCTCTCCAATTTCTTCTAAAACTTTTCGAAGCCAAAGAGCTTGTGTACCTGCTGAGGTAACTGCAACATACTCTGCTTCTGTGGATGAGAGAGCAACCATGCTTTGTTTCTTGGAACTCCAAGTAATCAAACCAGAACCAAAAGAGAAACAATTTCCAGATGTAGACTTACGATCATCCATACTACCTCCCCAATCTGAATCACTAAAGCCAACAAGATTGAATCTTTTAGAAGAATAGTAATGAATACCATAATTTAGAGTGCCTTTCACATACCTCAAAATTCTTTTAGCTGCCTTCATGTGTATTTCTGATGGATTTGTCATATACCTTGAAACAAGTGAAACTGAATATGCTATATCAGGTCTTGTGTGGGTCAGAAACATCAAACTCCCAATAATACTTCTGTAAGCAGTCTCATCAACTAATTCAGCACCATCATTCCTACTCAACACAACTCCATGAGCACTTGGAGTGGAGTATGGTTTACAATCAACCATGTCAAACTTCTTCAACATATCTTTTGCATATTTGGTTTGACAAATGAAAATTTCATTCTTACATTGATAAACCTCCATTCCTAAAAAATATTTCATGAGACCAAGATCTTTCATTTCAAATTCTTTCATCATAGCAATTTTGAACTCATCTTTCATCTTAGAACTGCTACCCATATACAACAAATCATCAACATACAAACTTATAATAAGAATATCATTACCTTCTTGTTTGTAGTAAAGGGTAGGTTCACTCTTACTTCTCTTGAAGCCATTCTCCTGAAAGTATCCATCAATTCTTGCATACCATGCCCTTGGTGCTTGCTTGAGGCCATACAAAGCCTTCTTCAATTTGTAGACATGATTCTCTTTTCCTTCCACTTGAAAACCTTGTGGCTGTTCCACATATACTTCCTCTTCTAAGTACCCATTCAAGAAGGCACTTTTCACATCCATATGTTGTATGCTCCAATTCTTTTGAGCTGCTAATGAAATCAGCATTCTAATGGTCTCTTGTCTTGCAACTGGTGCAAACGTCTCTTCATAGTCAATCCCATACTTCTGTGTGAAGCCTTTAGCAACTAATCTTGCCTTATGCCTTTCAACACTTCCATCACTGTTATGCTTAGTCTTGTAGATCCATTTGGTGCCAATCTTCTTCTTGTCATGTGGAAGCTCTGTAAGCTCCCAAGTATCATTCCTATGAATGGAATCCATCTCTTCTTGCATTGCTTGCATCCAAACCTCATTAGTACATGCTTCTTCAAAACATGATGGTTCAAAATCAGCCTTGGTAAATAAAGCAAAATTAACTGTCTCACCTATTGGATTTTCTTCATGTGCTTGATTGGCACTCCTTTGATAAATATCACTCAAACTTTTTACCTTCCTTCTAGAACTTGGAGTTGAAGATGGACTTGAAGAATTAGATGAGGGGCTGCTTGGTGGATTTATAGCAATTGGGACAGCAACATTAGTGGGCTGCTCATGATCAATATCATCATTCAAAACAGATTTTGACTTCTCCATTTGGCCTTTTTGATGACCATAAACTCCCCCTTCATCAAAAATCACATCTCTTGAAACAATAATCTTATTAGTGAGAGGATTATATAACCTGTAAGCTTTGCTTTCCTCACTATACCCAACAAAAATACATGACTCACTTTTAGCATCTAACTTTTGTCTATTCTGATCAGGTACATGAACATAAGCTAAACATCCAAAAACTCTAAAATGATTAACATTAGGCCTTTTCTCATACCATGCTTCATAAGGAGTCATCTTCTCAAGTGCACTAGTGGGACTTCGATTGAGAATATACACTGCTGTAGCAACTGCATCTCCCCAATAAGAGTTACTCAATCCCTTGGTTTGTAACATGCTCCTTGCCATTTCTACCACAGTGCGGTTTTTCCTTTCAGCTACCCCATTCTGTTGAGGTGTGTATGGAGTGGTGAGCTGCCTCTTGATGCCATTCATATCACAATAATTTTGAAAGGCTCTTGAACAAAATTCTCCTCCACGATCAGTCCTTAAACATTTGATTTTGCACCCTTTTTCATTCTCCACAAGTGCTTTAAACCTCTTGAATGTATCAAGGGCTTCATCCTTAGTCTTCAAAAAATACACCCAACATTTTCGTGAGTAATCATCAATAAAAGTGATAAAATATGATGACTTACCCAAACTCTTTGTTTGCATCGGTCCACAGATATCTGAATGAACAAGTTGAAGGGGGTAATGGGCCCTCCATGCAGTGCCTTTTGGAAACCTTTCCCTTGCATGCTTTCCTTTTGCACATCCTTCACAAACCTCCTTGTGCTCTTCAACCTTGGGCAGACCAGCAACTAATGCTTGTGAGGTCAAAAGCTTCAAACTATGAAAGTTTAAATGGCCATACCTTAGATGCCATAGCCAACTTGTATCCTCAAATGCCATATTGGCAAGGCTGCTGTTATTTTCACCAAATCTCAATGGAAACATCCTATTTTTCGTCATAGGAACAACTGTGACTACTCTGTTTCCCTTACTCTTATCAAAAATTGTACATTTCTTATTTTCAAAAATACTCTGTAGTTCTTCTCACATAATTGTCCAACACTTAACAAATTATGTTTTAACTCAGGAGTGTAATAAATATCTTTAACACTCTTCATACCTTCTTTTGTGTGGACCTCCATAGCACCTTTTGCAGTGACCACCAATGATTTATCATCACCGAGCTGAATCTTTGACTTAAAACTTTCATCCTTTGTTGAAAACAACTTCCCATTTCCTAACATATGGTTAGAGCATCCAGAATCTAGGTACCAAACATCTTTACTAGTATTTTCACTTTTAGAATAAGATAAGAATAAATTATCTGGAGGATTTTCATAACTTTCTTGAGCATAATTAACATTTTTACCTTCTTTTAGTCTACATTCTCTTTCAAAATGTCCATACCTATTACAATGGTAACATTGAACATTCCTTTTATCAAACCTTCCTCTACCTCTGCCTCTTGAACCACCTCTTCCTCTTGAAAAACCTCTGCCTCTACCTCTTGAATTATTCTGATTTTGACTTTTACCTTGGCTTTGATTGCTTTTGCTACTACTGCTGCCATCATCATTCTTTGTGATTTGTACTTTGGAGGAAAAGGCTTTCTCAATACTTTCTCCAAAATAATCTTTTAATCTTTCTTCATGTGAGATCAAGATCCAACAAGGTGATCGAATTGAAGGGTTGTCAAATCCTTACTTTCTTCCATTATTATGGCAACGTGATTCCATCTTGGTGTGAGAGATCTCAACACCTTTTTTATCAGAACTTCTGTGTTCACAGTTTCTCCAAGTGTAGCCATCTTATTGACCACATCTTTTACTCTGACACAATACTCACTCACACTTTCTCCTTCTTGCATTTTTAAATTCTCAAATTCTCTTTTCAATGTCTGTAACTTAACAACTTGGACCTGATCACTGCCTTGGTAAGCTTCTTTTAGAGTCTTCCAGGCATCCTCAGCGGTCTTTGCACCTGCAATTCTTGGAAATAAACTCTTGTCTAGGGCTATTTGAATATGAAACAATGCTTGAAAATTCTTCTTCTTAGCTTCTTTCCTTGCTGTTCTTTCATTGACTGGGAGGGCATTCCAATCAGCTGGCTCCTGGTAACCTGATTCAACAATCTCCCACAAGTCTTTTCCTATTAAAAATGTCATCATTTTTATACACCAATAATCATACTCATTACCATCAAATTCTGGAATGGGCAAGCTGTTAGAATTCGACATGATAATCTTTGGCGAAATTCGAACAGCTAGATCTTAAACCCAAAACAAAAATACCTGCTCTGATACCAAATGTAGATTTGAAAAGACAAGCCTCTCCTCTAAAACCAGCTGATGCTATGAATTGAACAGCAGAAAGAAAAAAAAAAGGAAAATACAGATATAAAATAGATCAAACACTATTCTATTCAAAGCCTTTTAATAGACATAATAATCTGTCTGTTTTGAAACAAAATTCTTTTTATTGCAGCTTCAGCAGCATCTCAAAAAGGAATACAGAACAACCAACAAAGAGAGTTCGATGCTCCTAATTTAAAACAAAGTGAAAAAACTAAACACAGCATGCAACGCATGCTTTATTTTAAGAAAGCAAAAAAACAAAGCTAATAAAAGAAAACTGCTTTACAACTAAACTTGAAGATAAGGATAGCAGCATTTTTTATTCCTTTACTACAACTAAAACTTAAAGCAAATCTAAACAAAACTATGACTGCGAATGGTGAGCTATTTTTAGGCTGGAAAAAAAAAATCTTATCGCTTCTAAATAAGGATCCGCTCCGCCTAGTCAGCATCAATTATCTTCAGGTCTTGCCTTCTCTACCATACGAGGGACGAGAGGATACCTGGCACCGGAGTGGGCGATGAACCTTCCCATCTCAGCCAAGGAGACGTTTACAGTTTTGGCATTCTTCTCCTAGAATTAGTTAGTGGTCGGAAGGCTGCAGATTTTAATGCGTCTGGGACTAATTTTGTACAATGGGCTTTTGACAATGTTTGGGAAGAAAGATGGATGGAGAACATGGTGGATCCCAACTTAGGAGGACTGGATGTGGAGTGGAAACCAATGGTGGAAATGGAGAGGGTATTGAAAACAGCGTTACAGTGCATTGAGGAGGACAAGGATAAGAGGCCTTCTATGAGTGAGGTGGTTGAGATGTTAAATCCAGCAGCAGTAGGAGGCGGTGGAAAAGAGACTGAAATGTCCAGCCAAACATCAGAAATATCGGCTTATACCGGATCTTCTTCTGCGTGTACCTGGGGTTATGAATCGAGTCAAGCTTCTCCTCTATTAAACTAACTCAGGTGATTTATAGATTATGTGCAACTAAATCTTCTCCTCACCTTTGTAAACATTCTAAGATTTATCTTATTTAGAGAAAAACAGGAAAATAAAGTCATCATTGGTCTTCTTAGATAGAAATAATGTTTATTTAATAAGTTGTGTTCCAACAGTTCATTTGGAACATTCTAGTAAATGGCATGTCTTCTCCTTTGGGTTCGTCCTCTTCAAAATATTTACCAGCTATTCTAGGGTCTTCCATAGATTTATATGAATCCTACAAATATTACAGCGACTTTATCATTGTACAAACTATTATGTTTTAAATCTTTTTTTATTTTGATAAAATATATTTGTATTTTTATATCTGATGCATGTTTATCTCTCTATTTTAAACGGATTAGCCGTTTTCTCAATTATGATACCTAAGTAGGTTGCTGCTAATCTATATTCTATGAAAAGTTTCCTTCTACCACAGTCCATTTTTTTGCAATTATAATTGTTGTGTAAAATCTGTATTTGTTTTTCAAGAAATTGTCCTGGACTAAATTGTTTGGTTGAGTTTATGTATGAGATCATTATATATGTGGATGTTTTTTAAGGATTTTTTTTAAGAAAGAGAGTTAAAGAGTATTTGTTTTTCAGAAATTAAATGAAATAAAAAAAATTATGATTGAATGTTTTATATCTCTGATACTTAAAATTACTATAAGCTAGTGGATCCCAAATCTTACAATATTGTAATGAAATTGAGATTAAACAGAAATAAGATGGCAGCAACATGGATAAATTTTATAAAGGACGATCTTCTAAAAGTTTAGGGTCATTGTATGAGTTATTTTGAAAAACACATGAAATCCAAATAATATATAGGTTGTTTGACTTGAGAATTGCACAATTGAAATTATTAGATACAAAAGAGCTAGTCTCTAACTTAACAAAAATAAAGGAAAAGAAGAAATAAGCATGCTTATCTTGAAAAGGATATAAATAATAAAAAATGTACAAATACTTTATAAGTCTTCTAGGGTCTTGGTGTTGAAGTGAGCAACCAAGATCTACGATTTGCAACACCAAATAACCTTCCACACAAACAAGAAAGAAGCAACAATAAAAGATGTTATTCCACCAATCAAGAATACAATATTCACAAGATACTTTGATCTCTTGTTACACTATGCAAGAGACAAGATTATGCCAAGTGCCTTAATCCTATGGTATGAGACAACAACTATTAAATTACCCAAGACAAAAAGTAAATGAGATAAGATAAGATCTCATGATGTTGACATAAGTAAACTTAACATGCGAATAGGACCCACTGGGTGAACTAGTTAGGTAAAACACCTTACTTAGAGTATAATTTTGAGTAGGCATATTTATCTTTAGATGAAATATCATTGTCTTTGGATCCTATTCTACATTTATCTCTTTTAATTCCTAAATTTTCATCTTCATCAACATGGATTAGAACACTTAATTTGGTAGTGGCAACTTTAGACATTGATATGGAGACACTTGAGAAATTTTCAGAGGCTTTATATATCTTGAGTTTTCTTCCTTCATATTCCTCTTAGGAATGGGAAGAAATCATCCATACACCTTTGAATTTTTCTTTCCAAGGGGAAGAACATTGTTTAATGATCACGGACCATCTTCTAAATTCATTTTGAAGTATCTACCATTGGTATAAATTCTACATTGAGGGGGGCCACATGGTGTCTCTTCTCTCTTATGTGGTTACTTTTTCTTCACATGGGATTTTCCTTCTCATTCTTCTTTGAGTGCATTTTTCTTGTATTTTCTCTCTTTTGGGGTGGAGTTTTGTCCCACTAATTTTTCTCATTTTTTTCCATTTGTGAGAGATTACATTTCTACATGAGTACCTAACATGCTATAGTATTTGGAAACTATCCTTGCATATTTGCATTCATCTACTTCTCCCTAAGTTGCACTTAAGGGAGGTTGTTGCTGTGAAGGGGGGTTTTTACTTTGTTAGTTCATCACCTAGGACCTATTCAAACCTATTACTTAAGTTTACCTAGGGTACATATAGGGTACTTATCACTTTATGTTTCAAATCATAAGATTAAGATACTTGGTATAATATTATGACATCTTGTGTCTCACCTTGGCTTATATAACAAAAATAACCTTCTATAGGAGATTAAAAAAGCATAAATATGAAAGTACATTAAAAAAATGAATACAAATATCAAAAAATGAAAATTTACTAGAAATACATATAAAGTAACCAAAATAAAACCATCTCTCACACACATGAGAACAAAAATAATAAAAGATGTTATTTTTCCAATCAAGAATACGGTTTTCACAAGATTCTTTCATACATAAATTTGAAAGTACATTTAAAAAATGGTAAAATATATCCAAAAATGACAAAATACTAGAAATATATATAAAGTAACCAAAATGAAACCATCCCACACATAATAGAATAAAAATAGTAAAGTTGTTATTTTTCCAATCAAGAATACAATATTCACAAGAATCTTTGATATCTTGTTACAATATGCAAGAGAAGCCTTGATTAAAAAGTCAAGTTGAGAGATATGATTTGAACCATAGATTTTTGGCACCCCAATCCTTTCTAGCACTTTTAGGGTTTTTCACCTAAAAGGAGAAAGTAGATCCAAAAGTCTAGGTAGGTTCACTCAAATTATGCAATGTATGTTGTTATTAAGCCTAAATGAGATGATCTGAAAGAAACTAAACAATGCAATTGACTGATTATGAATGCAAGACCTAAGAAATATGCAATGTTGGAAAACACAGTGATGTTTGCAAATAATGAACTATGAATGAACAAATGTAAAACATAAAAGGAAAGGGATAAATCAGAGTGCACCTAGGCAGAGATTGGAGAATCTACAATCTTCTGAATGTTGTCTGAGATCACAAAAAATTACTAGTGGGACTCATTCGCCACTGATGGCGAATCAATCTTGCTTCTAATGAAAATTGTCGGGAATAGGTTTCTAAGTGTCGAGATTCAAAATTTGACAAAATATAGATTTTCAGCCTTAAGGTGGGACTCATTCACCACTGATGGTGAATTAGTCCTCTCCCAAAAATTTCAAAAATCATGGGACAATTCTATAGCACTAGATTTGAGGTTGTTTGCTTATTGGGTTGCCAAAGTTAAATCTGTAGAAAAATGACAGAATGTCTTCTCCAAGCTTGAAATAGGATGTAGTTGACTTGAAACACTTTGTTTACTTCTTGTCCACTTTTCAACACCTAAATTCTTGTAACATCTGTATGCACAAGTCTACAAACACACATGCAAAAGGAGAAAAATGGTTGACGGTTAGAGAATAGGGGTTTACCTTGGTCAAACCACACTTTGGTAATCAAACCCTTAATGAAATAATCAAATGAAAGAGAATGATAAAAAAATAATATGCAAATGCTATTAACTTACCAAACCCTTGTTGATGAAAATATGAAGATATGTCAATGGATGCTCCAAAATGCTTGATTATATACATTCTTATGCCTTAGTAACCCATTGATATATCATCACAAGCCGACATCAAGTAATTTTGAATAAAAACCCAAAATAAATTTTTAAAAAAATTGAATTTGGAGTTAAGCGGGATTCATTCGCCACCCATGGCAAATGGGTCCCACCTTGGATTTGAAAGTGGATGTCAAGAATTAAGTTACATTTAATGTTATTTGTTGGGTTTACATTCAAAAACACAATTAAGCCTTATAAGGGCATAAACGGGTCAAATAAAGCATAAGAAAGGCGTAAATAGTGAAATTATGCCTAGAAAAGTGTGAAATCTTGTTACAAGACTTTACAATACTTCAAAACAGAACTTGATTAGTGATGAAAAGGTGATGTTTAGGTGAATTGTAATGAATAGAGTCTAGAAAAGTGTAGAAATGTTTTACAACACTTCACAATACCTTCACAAGCTACCATAATTTGACATTTAAGGACCTAAATGTGCATGTTCAAACCACATTACATAAATAAATCAAAGAAAAATGGACCAAACTTTGTGAAGAAAGGCCTAAAAGACCATACAAATGATAAAGGGGCTATTTTTCTATGGTGCATTTAGCCCCCACTTTAGTGAGAGGGTGAACTTGCTTCAAACTCACACTAAAGTAGCCATGAATATCGAGAAGGATCTAGATGCACTTATGATAGCAAGATGGAATAACAACAACCAAGAGGGATTATCAAGCCCCATGATGAAGTTCCCATGGAAAACTAAACATAAGAACAAAGGAACACACATGTTGAAATGAAGGAAGAGAAGTTAGATTAAGCTTCGATCGTCTGTCCAACTAGTTGTGGATTAGATCTAGGTTGTTTGTTTGAAAAAGAGAATGCATACTCACTTTGGGGCGATAAAACTCAAGGTGGTCCGCTGGGTGAGAAGGCTCAAAAAGGTAACATGTACATATACTAGTTTTTATGAACTCACAAACACAAAGGTGGCTATGGGAAAAGTCATGCCACTGAATGGGCTTCCCGCTCAACCATATCAAAGTTATACCTCCTAATAACTCTAAAAAGGTGCCACAAGGGAAAATGTTAGTTCGTACTTGATGAGACAAGCAAAGCTTCATATGCTTAGAACACATGAAAAAAATAAAGGTACCATAGACATGCAAGTTGTGTTATGCAAGGTGGCAAAAAGTGCAAAGTGTAAAATGTAAAAATGTAAAAGTATTCAAAGGAGTCTTGTTAAGTTCATGCAACGTCTGTCACTTAGGGAACATTGTGTCTAATTTCTCCGAGAGAAGACTAATCAAAGAATAAAATATTCACAACTTAGGGGATGCAATGTGTCATATGAAGCCACTAACAGGAATGCAATATGCTAAGATAGATAACACTTATAAAGGACATCATACCTGATAGAGCCCCTAAAATTTCTGACATTTTGAGGTCCTTTTGTGATTGGTATTAGCATGCCACATGTTGCCCATAGGTAGGGTTTAAGGTTTTACTTAGGTAACCTTGTTTTCAATTGCTCCATGTATGATCCTTGTGCAATTTATTTTTGCACATTGACTTGTTTTTCCTAGTTGCCATATTGGCAACATGAGGGAAGGAAACTAAGAGGGGTTGATGAATTAGTTGTCACAAAAATTTAAACTTATTAAACTTATTATCCTTATTCTTAGATCTGATTAATAACCATGAAAGAATAAATCATTAACATATCATAAACACACATAATGCCAAGATTTTTTACTTGGAAACCCTATTAGGAGAAAAACCATGATGGAGGTCAATCCACAAGATTATACCCTATTAAAAGTATAAAAGAATAATAATGGAGAATGCACATGCATTCATGCAAACTACCTAGAGCTCACTACTCAAATACAATAAGGCTTACTGCTCAAAGGAAGGCACGTTGTCTTACAAAAACATTCGGATTACATCCACATGATTTTGAACAAAGAAAATAGCATTTGCTAATGCCTAATTACAATTTTGGTTAAGCACATGAGCACTTCTTCACACTCTTCTCACTCTTCTTCACACTTTTCTTCTACCTTCGAATTATTAGAACATTATTTACACATATCATGCACACCCTTTCCTTCAAATGGAATAAACAATCACTTATATATAATTGCGAAAAGAAATTACATTGCTACATGTTAGCTTCAACAAAATAATAAAATGAATACAAATTGTTGGCTCAAAACAATAACAATTATCAATGTGAATCAACCAAGGTCAGCCACTACATAGTGAAGACCCAAAACTAAATCCTCAAACATGAAACACCTTAAAAAATGATTTCTCGAAGATCCACAACATACTACCATCACCTTGTCAGCCATGAACATGAAAAACATGAACACACAAGAGAAAATCACTAGTCGCGAGCACAACGATTAATGTGAACATGCAACACACATAGAGCATAATCTAGAAACATCCATAAACATCATGAATCACCAGAGAAGCATCTGCAACAATTGAACTTACTAGAATCACATCATCTTAATTTAGGAACATCAACTAAGGAAACATAATAACTATTCGTACACAACTGGTCATAACTTGGTCAAATCTTCATGCAAATCTCTAAAACTTAATGTTAATAAACTAGATATACTCAACAAAAAACTATTTAATCCACAACCTCTAATCATAAACATACTAGGCTAACCAACAGACTAAACTTCACTTCACCACTGACAACCTACAACTTATTCCATTACAATTTTCTCAATATGCTCAACATAAGCAACTTCTAATGTCTTAAAGTCCAATAGTGTTGACATCAGTGACAACCACATATCATAAACATCCAACAATCGCCCCCTTTGGCATCGATGGAAACACATGACGTGAAAAGCACCATCAACGCAACTATCTCTTAGTACTTACTCCCCCTTAGGTTTTGACTCTTTTCTCCTCAACTCTTTCACATGACTCTTCTCCCCACAAAGTGCTTCACATGACTCTTTTCCCCCTTTGAAATCAATGAAAAAGATCTCTTTTCTCCACACAAGCTTTGAATGACATATCTAGACATCTAACTACTCCCCCTGAGTAGCAGTCACCACAACATCAATCTGGATCAAGATATGACTATGAGGTGCACAGATTAATGCAAGTCAATGCATCTTAGTTCTAATTTATAGGAGTAATCACCCCTAGCTTCCCTCTGAGATACTCAAAAGTATCCTTAGGCAAGGGATTGGTAAAGATATCTACAATATGTTCCTTAGTAGGCACATACTCCTGTTTGACTTCTTTTTCACTCACCTTCTCTTTCAAAAAGTGAAACTTGATAGATATATGCTTGGTCTTTGAATGCAACACTGGATTGTTAGAAATGTTAATTGCACTTGAATTATCATAGAATATAGCAATAGGTTCATCATACACAACTCTAATATCTTTCAACATTTGCTTCATCCATAATACTTGAGTACAATTGTTAGCAACATCAATGTATTCTTCCTCTATAGTAGATAAATAAATGGGATTCTACTTCTTACTCAACCATGAAATCAACTTCTTTCCCAAGAAAAATGCACTACCACTAGTACTCTTTCTATCATTAACATTTCCTTCCCAATCAACAACAATAAAAGCACTCAATGTAAGGTCATCATCTTTAGGATACCATAGGCCAAAATCAACTGTCCCCTTCAATTATTTGAAAATCCTCTTCACAACAGTCACATGAGATTCCTTAGGATCAACTTGAACTCTTGCAACAATGCATATGGCATTCATGATATCAAGTCTAGTTTGAGTCAAATAAATCAATCCACCAATCATCGATCTATATCTAGTCCTATTTGCCTTAAGTGAATCATCATCTTGTGTCAACTTACATCCCATCACCATAGGTGTACCAACCGGTTTTGAATCTTTGATACCGAACTTCTCCAACAATTCTTTCACATACTTGGACTGAGATATAAAGATCCATTTATCTAGTTGAGTAATTTGCAATCCCAAAAATAATTTCATCTCTCCAATCATACACATCCCAAATTCACTCTACATCTCATTAACAAACTTCATGCACAAACTATCATCTCCTCAAAAAATGGTATCATCAACAAAGACTTCAACAATCAAATCTTTATCATCATCAATATTGAAATACAGATTACTATCAATAGTACCTTCATTAAATCCAAGCTTTAGAAAATACTTGTCCAATCTAGCATACCATGCTCTAGGGGCTTGTTTAAGTCCATATAGTCATTTCTTTAATCGACAAACCATATCTCTCTGATCATTCAATTGAAATCCATCAAGTTGCTCAACATACACCTCTTCCTCCAATTCACCATTTAGAGATGCTGACTTGACATCCATCTAATAAAGCTTGTAGTTTTTATAAGTAGCATAATCAAGAAATAATCTCACAACTTCAATCATAGCAATAGGGGCAAAAGTTTCTTCAAAGTAAATTCCTTCCATCTAAGAATATCCTTTGCACACCAGTCTTCCTTTGTTTCTAACAAATTCACCTTGCTCATTCAGTTTGTTTCTAAAGACCCATTTAGTTCCAATTATATTTTTGTCCTTAGGTCTAGGAACAAGAATCCATGTATCATTCTTCTCAATCTGTAGTATTTCTTCTTTCATTTCTTCTACCCAATGTTCATCTTTCCATGTTTCATTCAAACTATTAGGCTTAGTCTTTGAAATCAAACAATATTCTTCTACAATTTTTCTCCTAGTCTGAACACCTTTGTTCTTATCACCAATAATATGATCTATCTTAATGATTTAATCTTACATATCTTGGATTCTTGGGATGTTCATGAACTTCAAGCTCTTGTGATCTCACTTCTACACTTTCACTAGTTTCTCCTTCCTCTTGATTTTCCTGATTCATTGGAATGATCTGAACTTGATTTGAAGTTCAAAATTTCTTTCCTTTATTTGAACTATCATTTTGATCATCTGAATCATATCCATAGGTTCTGGATAGTCTAGCTATGTCTTCATCAACCTTGACATTTTCACTTTCAACCATTTTCCTCAATCTCTTATTGTAGTGCCGGTAGGCCTTGATTTTAGTAGAATAACCAAGAAATATTCCTTCATCAATCATAGCATCAAAATTTCCTATATCTTCATCTCTTTTGATATAACATTTGCTTCCAAATATTTTGAAATATCTAACAGTAGGTTTATGACCATACCATAGCTCATAAGGAGTTTTACCAATATCATCTTTGACTTGTACCTAGTTGAGAGTGTAAACAACAGTACTCACAATGTCTCTGCAATAGATATTAGGAATATTTCCTTCCAACACCATAGTTCTATCAAATTCTTCAATTGTCTTGTTCTTCCTTTCCAAAACTCTGGACATTTTGCTGAGGGGTTTGTGGTGCAGATAATTGTCTCCTTCTTTCATGTTCTTCAAAAAAAGAATTAAACTCATTGGAAGTGAATTCACCACCTCTATATGTTCTCAAACATTTAATTTTCAAACCTGTCTCTATCTCAACCATAGCCTTAAAGATCTTGAACTTCTCCAAAGCTTCAAAATTTTCCCTCAAGAAAGCAACCAACATCATTATGTAATAATCATCAATAAGCAACATGAAATACCTATATCCTTGTAAACTTCTGTCTCCAAAAGGACCACACAAATTAGTATGCACAAGCTCCAACAATTCATTCAAAAAATGTTGTTTGTTCCAAAAATAAATTATAGTTTGCTTCCCTAACTAACATTCCTTGGATATAACACTAGTAGGTTTCATCAACTTAGGAAGATCTCTCACAACTTGAGTAGAACTTATCTTGATAATATTATCAAAGTTTACATGACACATTCTCCTATGCCACAACCAACTTTCATCAACTTGATCAATCAAACAACTTTTTCTAGCAACACTCAAGTGAAAGATATTACCTTTTGTTTTTGTACCTGATGCAATCACATTTTTGGAACTCCCCAATATTCTGCACTTTCCATCCTTGAACTAAATATTTTATCCCTTATCAACCATCTATCCAACACTTAAGAGATTATTCTTCAAACCTTCCACATATATGACATCATCAATATTATGCTTACAATCGAGAGAAATACATCCTCTGCCATGGATTACACCTGCTTTTCCATCACGAAATCCTACAACACCACCATCATACTTTTCCAATCTCACAAAATTATTTTTATCACCTGTCATGTGATGAGAGCATCTACTGTCAATCACCCATTCATCTTTTTCTTCAACTTGAGCATCTAGGGCTTTCTCCACATTTGTACAACTAGCAAATTTAGTAGACACAAGATTATTTTCCTTGATAGCAATAAATACCAATTCATCCTCACTTACATTCCCTTTATTAGATTCATCATCTGTCACACCTTCATCAGCAACATAATAGCATTTTCTTTGAAATCTAGGCTTGTTATGTCTTGGCTTAGGAAATCTTTCCGAAAACCTTGATGCAAAATGACCTATCTTACTACAAGAAAAAAATTTAATAGGAAACTTTCCTTTATACTTACCTTCTCCTCTAGCTTCTCTTTTGACAATAAGTGCTTCAAGCTCATCTAGTTTTCTCTCTTCTTCTTCAATCTCTCTCATTTCCTCCTTATACTTGAATATCTTTCTAGAATAACTTTCTCCCAAATCATATCTTTGTTTATCCCTTCCAGAGGTACTAGCCTTGAATACAAATTCTATCTTAGGAAGAGCATCACCAAATTCACTCAACTCAAAAGAAGTAAGCTTACCAATCAACATGTCTCAGGTAACATTTGTCACATTCTGGAGCTCATCAATAGTAGTAGATTTGACTTTGTATGCAACAGGAAAGGATCTGAGCACTTTGCCAACAATCTCTTATTCTTACAATTTCCCACCAACAGATTTGATACTACAAATGAGTTCATTCACTCTTTGCATGAAAGAAGTATTATTCTCATCAACACCCATTCTCAACATTTCATATTACCCTTTTAGACTTTGCAACTTAGCAATATTCAAATGAGCATAACCTTCATACAAAGTTTCCAACATTTTCTAGATCTCATAAGTAGTCTTCAAATTCATCACATTTTTCATCTGAGAATCAATCAAAGCACCCAACAATGCTTCCTTAGCCCTAATATTGTACTCGACATCCTTAATCTCAATAGTAGTAGAAGGACCATTCTATGGGATAACATACCTATTCCTTGTAATGTTCCAATAGGGTTCACCAATGCATCTCAGATGACAGTCCATTCGAGTCTTCCACAGAGAATAATTTGTTCCATCAAATCTCAGACTATCCTTCTTATATGTTGCCATCCCAGATCACCTCAAGCTATTAAAATTCTTCCAAGGAACCGGCTCTAATACCAATTGTTGGAAACACGAGGGTAGACAACTAAGAGGGGGGGTGAATCAGTTGTCACATAAATTTAAACTTATTAACCCTATTCTTAGATCTGATTAATAGCCATGAAAGCATAAATCATCAACACACCATAAACACACATAACACCAAGATTTTTTATGTGGAAACCTTGTTAGGAAAAAAACCACGGTGGAGGTTAGTCTACAACATTATACCCTTTTAAAAGTATAAAAGAATAATAATGGGGAATGTACATGCATTTAGACACATTGAATAGAGCTCACTACTCAAATACAACAAGGCTTATTGCCCAAAGGAGGACACAATATCTTACATAAACATTTGGCTTGCATCTACAGGATTTTGAAATTAGAAAATAGCATTATCTAATGCCTAATTATAGTTCCAGTTAAGCACGTGAACACTTCTTCACACTCTGCTTCTTCCTTGAAATGATTAGAACATTATTTTCATATCTCACGTACACCATTTCCTTCAAATGGAATAGACAATTTCTTATATATATCTGCAACAAGAAATTACATTGCTACATGTCAGCTTCAACAAAATAATAAAATGAATACAAACTGTCAGCCCAAAACAATAACAATTATCAATGTGAATCAACCATAGTTGGCCACAGCATAGTGAAGACCCAAAACATTCCTCGAACACAAAACACATTCAAAAATTATTCCTCAAAGATCCACAACACGCTACTATAACCTTGTCAGCCATGAACATTGAAAACATGAACACTCAAGACAAAATCACCAATCGTGATCACAAAAATCAATAGGGACATGCAACACTGATAGAGCATGATCCATAAACATCCACAAATATCATGAATCACCAGATAAGCATCCAAAAAAAATGAACTTACTAGAATCACATCATCTTCATTCAGGAACATCAACTAAGGCAACATAATAACTATCTAAACACAACTGCTCATAACTCGATCAAATCTTCATGCATATCTCTAAAACTTAACATGGATAACCTAGATATACTCAAAAACAAACCCTTTAATCCACAACCTCTTATCATCAACATACTGGGCTAACCAACAAACTGAACTTCACTTCACCACTGACAACCTGCAACTTATTCCATTAATATTTTCTCAATATCCTTGACATATATAGCTTCTAATCTCTTAAAGAATAATAGTATTGACATCAATTACAACCACATATTAGCAATATCCAACAATCTCCCCCTTTTGCATTGATTGGAACACATGATGTGAAAAAAACCATCAACACAAATATCTTTTAGCACTTACTCCCCCTTAGGTTTTGACTCTTTTCTCCTCAACTCTTTCACATGACTTTTCTCCCCATAATTTTTTTCACATGACTCTTCTCCCCCTTTGACATCAATGAAAAATCTATTTTCTCC
Source organism: Sequoia sempervirens (assembly GCA_007258455.2). Lineage (NCBI taxonomy): Eukaryota > Viridiplantae > Streptophyta > Pinopsida > Cupressales > Cupressaceae > Sequoia > Sequoia sempervirens. The sequence continues at coordinate 17,943 of VDFB02352064.1, read as the reverse complement.
ACACAAGCTTTGAACCACATATTTGAACATCTGACTACTCCCCTTGAGTAGCAGCCACCACAACATCAATTTGGATCAAGATATGACTAAGGTGCACAAATTGATGCAATTCAATGCATCTTAGTTCTAATTAGGAGGGGTGCTCACCGCTAGCTTCCCTCTGAGATACTCAAAAGTATCCTTAGGCAAGGGCTTGGTAAAGATAATTGGAATTTTTTCTTTAGTAGGCATATACTCCAGTCTAACTTCTTTTTCACTCACCTTGTCTCTCAAAAAGTGAAACTTCATAGATATATGCCTGGTCTTTGAATGCAACACCAAATTCTTAGAAATGTTAATTGCACTTAAATTATCACAGAATATAGCAATAGGTTCATCATACACAAATCTAATATCTTTTAACATTTTCTTCATCCACAATACTTGAGTACAATTGTTAGCAACAACAATTTATTATGTGTCTGCACTAGATAGAGAAATGACATTTTGCTTCTTACTCAACCATGAAATCAACTTCTTTCCCAAGAAAAATGCACCACCACTAGTATTCATTCTATCATTCACATCTCCTGCCTAATCAACATTAGTAAGATCACTCAAAGTAAGGTCATCATCTTTAGGATACCATAGGCCAAAATCAACTATCCCCTTGAAGTATCTAAAAAATCCTCTTCACAATAGTCGATTGAGATTCCTGAGGATCAGCTTGAAAGCTTGTAACAATGCATACGACATTCATGATATCAAGTATAGTTTGAGTCAAATAAAAAAATCCCCCAATCATGAATTTGTATCTAGTCTAGTTTTCCTTAGGTGAATCATTAGCTTGTGTCAACTTACATCTGATCACAATAGGTGTACCATCTAGCTTTGAATCTTCCATACAAAACTTCTTCATCAATTCTTTCACATACTTGTACTAAGATATAAAGATCCCTTTATCTAGTTGAGTAATTTGTAATCCCAAAAATAATTTCATCTCTCCAATCATAGACATATCAAACTCACTTTGCATCTCACCATCAAACTTCATGCACAAACTATCATCTCCTCCAAAAATGATATCATCAACAAAGATTGAAAAAAAATGAAATCTTTATCATCATCAATGCAAAAATACAAATTACTATTAGCAGTACCTTTGTTAAATCCAAGCTTTAACAAATGCTTGTCCAATCTAGCATACCATGCTCTAGAGGCTTGCTTAAGTCCATACAGTGCTTTCTTTAATTACAAACAATATCTCCTTGATTAGTCAATTGAAATCCATCAGGTTGTTCAACATATACCTCTTCTTCCAATTCACCATTTATAGATGTTTATTTGACATCCATCTAATAAACCTTGTAGTTTTTGGAAGAAGCATAAGCAAGAAATAATCTCATAGCTTCAATACTAGCAATAGGAGAAATTTTTTCTTCAAATTCATTTCCTTCCATCTGAGAATATATCCTTTGCACACCAGTCTTCCTTTGTTTCTAACAAATTCACCTTGCTCATTCAATTTGTCTCTAAAGACCCATTTAGTTCCAATTACATTTTTGTCCTTAGGTCTGGAAGCAAGAATCCATGTATCATTCTTCTCAATCTGCATTAGTTATTCTATCATTCCTTCTACATAATGCTCATCTTTGCATGCTTCATTCACACTATTAAGCTCAGTCTTTGAAATCAAACAGTATTCTTTTGCAAATTTTCTCCTAGTTTGAACACCTTTGTTCTTATCACCAATAATGTGATCTTATGAATGATTTAATCTTACATAACTTGGAGTCTTGGGATGTTCTTTAACTTTAGGCTCTTGTATTCTCACTTCTTCACTTTCACTAGTTTCTTCATCCTCTTTATTTTCTTGATTCACCAAAATGATCTCAACTTGATTTGAAGTCTAAACATTCTTTCCTTTATCTAAACTATCATTTTGATCATCTGAATCATATCCATAGGTTATGGATGGTCTAGCTATTTCTTCATCAACGTTGACATTTGCACTTTCAACCATTTTCCTCAATCTCTTGTTGTAGCACCGGTAGGCCTTGCTTTTAGTAGAATAACCAAGAAAGATTCCTTCATCACTCCTAGCACCAAAATTTCCTATATCTTCATCTCTTTTGATATATCTAATAGTAGAATTTGCTTTTAAACTTTAGTAGAATTTTCTTCCAAAGATTTTGAAATATCTAATAGTAGGTTTATGACCATACCATAGCTCATAAGGAGTCTTACTAGTATCACCTTTGACTTGTACCCAGTTGAGAGTGTAAACAACAATACTCACAGCTTCTCTCTAGTAGATATGAGGAATATTTCCTTCCAACATCATAGTTCTAGCAACTTCTTCAATTTTCCTATTCTTCCTTTCCACAACTCCATTTTACTGATGGGTCTATGGTGTAGATAATTTTCTCCTTATTCCACGTTCTTATAAAAAAGAATTAAACTCACCAAAGGTGAATTCACTACCTGTATCTGATCTCAAACATTTAATCTTCAAACATGTCTATGTCTCAACCATAGCCGTGAAGATCTTGAACTTCTCCAAAGCTTCATATTTTTCCCTTAAGAAAGTAACCCACATCATTCTAGAATAATCATCAATAAGCAACATGAAATACCTGTATCCTTGTAAAATTTTGACTCTCGAAGGACCACACAAGTTAGCATGCAAAAGCTCCAACAATTTATTTCAACAATGTTGTTTTATCTAAAATGAAATTCTAGTTTGCTTCTCTAACTGATATTCCTTGCATATAGCATTAGTAAGTTTCATCAACTTAGGAAGATCTTTCACATCCTAAGTAGAACTTATTTGATAATATTATCAAAGTTTACATGACACATTCTCCTATGCCACAACGAACTTTCATCAACTTGAGCAATCGGACAACTTTTGCTAGCAACACTTAGGTGAAAGATATTACCATTTTTTTGTACCTAATGCAATCACATTTCCAGAACTCCCCAATATTCTATACTTTCCATCCTTCAACTGAAGATTGCATCCCTTATCAACCATCTTTCCAACACTTAAGAGATTATGCTTCAAACCTTCCACATATAGGACATCATTAGTATTATGCTTACCATCAAGAGAAATGCATCCTCTACCATGGATTACACCTTCTTTTTCATCACCAAATCTTACAAAAGTACTAGCATACTTTTCCAAGCTTAAAAACTTACTTTTATCACCTGTCATATGATGAGAGCATCCATTTCCAATCACCCATTTGTCTTTTTCTTCAACTCCAGTAGCTAGGGATTTCTCCACATTTGTACAACTAGCAAATTCAGTAGACACAAGATTATTTTCCTTGATAGCAATAAATACCCATTTGTCCTCACTTACATTCCCTTTATCATATTCATCATTTGTCACACCTTCATCAACAACATAATAACATTTTCTTTAAAATCTAGGCTTGTTAGGTCTTGGCTTAGGAAGTCTTTCTAGACACCTTGATGCAAAATGACGTATCTTACTGCAAGAAAAAAATTTAATAGGAAACTTTCCTTTATACTTACTTTCTCCTCTGGCTTCTCTTTTGACAATAAGTGCTTCAAGCTCATCTAGTTTTCTCTCTTCTTCTTCAATGTCTCCCATTTCCTCCTGATACTTGAATATCTTTCTAGAAGAACTTTTTCCATGCGATCATATCTCTATTTATCCCTTCTAGAGGTAGTAGCCTTAAATTTTGATTATGTCTTAGGAAGAGCGTTACCAAATTCACTCAACTCAAAAGTAGTAATATTACGAAAAAACATGTCTCGGGTAACATTTGTCATAGTTCAAAGCTACTTAATAGTAGTAGCTTTCACTTTGTATGCAATAGGCAAGGATCTAAGCACTTTACCAACAATATCTGATTCTTCCAATTGTCCATTAGTACATCTAATATTGCACACAAGTTCATTCACTCTTTGGATGAAAGAAGTAATTTTCTCATCATCCAACTTTTTCCAAATCTCATAATTAGTCTTCAGATCCATCACATGTGTCATCTCATAATTTTTTAGAGCACCCAACAATGCTTCCTTAGCCTTGATACTGTACTCAAAATCCTTAATATTGGCAACAATAGAAATACCACTTTTTTGGATAACATACCTATTCCTTGTAATGTTCTAGTAGGGTTCACTAATGCATCTTAGATGACAATCCATTTAAGTCTTCCACAAAGAATAATTTTTCCATCAAATTTCAAACTATCCTTCTTATATGTCACCATCTCAGATCACCTTAAGCTATTAAACTTCTTCCAAGGAACCTGCTCTGATACCAATTGTTGGAAACACGAGGGCAGACAACTGACAAGGGAGAGTGAATCAGTTGTCACAAAAATTTAAACTTGTTAAACTTATTAACCTTATTCTCAAATCTGATTAATAACCATGAAATCATAAATCATCAACACATCAAAAACACACATAACACGAATATTTTTATTTGGAAACCCTGTTAGGGGAAAAACCATGGTGGAGGTCAGTCCATAAGATTATACCCTATTAGACGTATAAAAGAATAATTTTTGGGAATGCACATGTATTCATGCACACTACCTAGATCTCACTACTCAAATACAACAAGGCTTACTACCCAAAAGAAGACATGCTATCTTATAGAAACATTAAGATTACATCCACAAGATTTTGAACTGAGGAAATAGCATCTGCTAATGGCTGATTATAGTTCCAGTTAAGCACATCAACACTTTTTCACACTCTATTCACTCATCTTCACACTCTGCTTCTACCTTTGCATGATTAGAACATTATTCACACATATCATGCACACCATTTCCTTCAAATGGAATAAAAAATCGCTTATATATATATGTAACAAGAAATTACATCGCTACATGTCAGCTTCAACAAAATAATAAAATGAATATAAACTGTTGGGCCAAAAACAATAACAATTATCAATGTGAATCAACCAAGATCGGCCACAACATATTGAAGACCCAAAAAAAATCCTCGAACACAAAACACCATAAAAAATTATTCCTCAAAGATCCACAAGATGCTACCATCACCTAGTCGGCCATGAATATGAAAAACATGAACACACAAGAGAAAATCACCAATTGTGAGCACAACAATCAATGTGGATGTGCAACAGTAATAAAGCATGATCTAGAAACATTCAAAAACATCATGAATAACTAGAGAAGCATCTACAACAATTGAACTTACTAGAATCACATCATCTTCATTTAGGAACATCAACTAAGACAACATAATAATTGTTCGTACACAACTGGTCATAACTTGGTCAAATCTTCATGTGGATCTCTAAAACTTAATGTGAATAAACTAGATATACTCAACAAAAAACCATTTAATCCACAACCTCTAATCGTCAACATACAAGGCTAACCAATAGACTAAACTTCACTTCACCACTTACAACTTGCAACTTATTCCATTACAATTTTCTCAATAGCCTCGACATTTACAAATTCTATTCTCTTAAAGGCCAATAGTGTTGACATCAATGGAAAACACATATTAGCAACATCCAACAATCTCTCCCTTTGGAATTGATGGCAACACATGATGTGAAAAACACCATCAATGCAACTATCTCTTAGCACTTACTCCCCCTTAGGTTTTGACTCTTTTCTCCTCAACTCTTTCACATGACTCTTCTCCCCACAATGTTTTTCACATGAATATTCTCCCCTTTTGACATCAATGAAAAAGATTTTTTTTCTCCACACAAGCTCTAAACAACATATCTAAACATTTGACTACTCCCCCTAAGTATTAACCACCACAACATCAATCTAGGTCAAGATATGACTATGAGGTGCACAAACTGATGCAAGTCAATGCATCTTAGTTCTGATTAGGAGGGATAATCACCTCTACCTTTCCTCTAAGATACTCAAAAGTATCCTTATACAAGGGCTTGGTAAAGATATTTTCAATTTGTTCCTTACATACTCATGTTTGACTTCTTTTTCACTCACCTTGTCTCTCAAAAAGTGAAACTTGATAGATATATGATTGGTCTTTGAATGCAACACCAAATTCTTAGAAATGTTAATTGCACTTGAATTATCATAGAATATAGCAATAGGTTCATCATACAAAACTCTAATATCTTTCAACATTTGCTTCATGCACAATACTTGAGTACAATTCTTAGCAGTAGCAATGTATTTTACCTCTATAGTAGATAAAGAAATGGCATTCTACTTCTTACTCAACCATGAAATCAACTTCTTTCCGAAGAAAAATGCACCACCACTAGTACTCTTTCTATCATTCAAATCTCCTACCCATTTAGGATTAGTAAAAGAACTCAAAGTAAGGCCATCATCTTTAGGATACCATAGGCCAAAATCAACTCTCCCCTTCAAGTATTTGAAAATCCTCTTCACAATATTCAGATGAGATTCCTTGGATCAACTTGAAATCTTGTAGCAATGCATAGGAAATTCATGATATCAGGTTTATTTTGAGTCAAATAAATAAATCCACCAATCATCGATCTATATCTAGTTTGATTTTCCTTAGGTGAATCATCATCTTGTGTCAACTTACATCCGATCACCATCGGTGTACCAACCGGCATTGAATATTCCATACCAAACTTCTTCAGCAATTCTTTCACATACTTGGACTGAGACATAAAGATCCCTTTATCTAGCTAAGTAATTTGCAATCCCCAAAAAAAATCACCTCTCCAATCATAGACATCTTAAATTCAATCTACATCTCTTCAGCAAACTTCATGCACAAACTATCATCTCCAAAAATGATATCATCAACAAACACTTCAACAATCAAATCTTTATCATCATCAGTCTTGAAATACAGATTACTATTAACAGTACCTTTTTTAAATCCAAGCTTTAGCAAATACTTGTCCAATTTGGCATACCATGCTCTATGGGCTTGTTTAAGTCCATACAGTGCTTTCTTTAACTGACAAACCATATCTCATTGATCGGGAAGTTGAAATCCATCATGTTGCTTAACATACTCTTCTTCTTCCAATTCACCATTTAGAGATAGTGACTTGACATCCATCTAATAAACCTTGTAGGTTTTGTAAGCAACATAAGCAAGAAATAATCTCACAGCTACCATCCTAGCAATAGGGGAAAAAGTTTCTTCAAAGCCAATTCCTTCCATCTAAGAATATCATTTGCACACCAGTCTGGAGTGATACGAAGAATTAAAAGAAGTGATTTGTAGAGTTCATCTCAATTGGGATTAGGGTTTATTGCAATTGAAATCTACAAGTATGGCAAATGTAGTTTTATACTTTTTTTAGTTTTTTGATTTAGGGCTCACTTTCAATTTTCTTTCAGACGAGTGTGTTTTATTTATTTACTTTAATTACTTTGAATTAGGGTTAATTATATATTTAAAATGCCATAGCAATGTAAAACCATTTGGAATTAGCATTCATTCTGAGTCATAGGTTTCAATTATGAGGTTGGTAATAAAAAATCTTCTCATTAGAACCCTCCAATATGCATAAAATTCATGGCTCCCAAAGTACACATTGCAACCCCTTTAGCCTAGTCCAGAACACTCTTCACAGATGTAATCTACTTGTTACACTCTTCTAAAAATAAGAAGCCTAAAGGAAAGGACTTGTTCTATGGCCCTACTGTGATAGAGGGAGTGATGAATAAATAGTGCTTCATAAAGAATGTTGAGTTTCCCTAATTGGATGGTAGCTTTTTCAACATTGGTTCAAGAACAGGAACCATGGAGCTCCTCTCTGTAATCCTTGGAGGTCAGATATGGGAAATTTAATTGTTCCCAACATGTATATGGATGTTGATCTTTTGAAAGATATCACCTCAAGGTATGACCTGGTTTCTAGGGTTGTCAAGAAATTTGATGGGAGGGATATTCTTAACTTTCAAGAATAAGATGAAAGGAAAGCTAAGTATCTTTCTTATAGGAAAATGGTACAAGAAAAATGGAAGAAGGGTCCCCAATATGATCCTTTTCCAAACATACCTAATGAATTTGGAAAATTCATGCATGTTATGGATAATTTTGAAAATATAGTTGGTATGTTGAGGGAACAATGTGAAGTCATAGACAAAGGAAAAGCAAGAGTAGTTGAAAAAGACACTACAATGACATTGGAAGAAAGACCTACTTACCAACCACCCAAGCAATTGAGGATCTACTCCAAGAGGAAGAAAGCAATGGATGAAGAAAAAACCTTGCCAACCACTATCACTTCTGAGGGATCAAAGGAAACTTCTCCAAAGACCCCTGAAAAAATAGAGAACCAAGGCAAGATGAGTGGTTGAATATTTTGATACAGATGAAGATGATGTATTTATCATCTTGAGGATATGCAACAAGGAATGCCTCCCCCTATTGGGGAAATTACCTCAAGTTCAGGACAAAGTAGTCTAAGGCTAGGAAAAATTGACATCAGTGGTCTAAATAGTGCAAATGACCTGAGATAAGAAGCTTGTAAGGAATTTATGGAAGATGAATCCTCTATTGAGATTCTTGCATTCAAAGCTTTCTAGTGGAGATCCAAAGCTATAGAATATGAAGAGAAAGTGGCCACTGAAAGAAGTTTGCATCTAGAGTTACCTGAGAATGCCATCTAGGCCAATGTGAGGAGTATTATGAAGAATGAGTTTCAAAAGATTACCACCCAGGATGGAAAAGAACTTGTAAAGAAGTGTGGTGTATTATTGCTACCAAAATGGGACATTGTTGATGCTATATTCCTAGATGCCTTAAGGAGGACTAAAAGGCCAATAGTGCAAATAGAAGAAGAGTTAGATATGAAACTTTTGGGTTCTGCATTTAGTGAAGATTGGGATGCACTAGCAATCTGGTCTTTATCCATAGGATCTAGGAAACTAGTACTTGTTGAGTCATCAGATTTCAATGTGTAATTACTTTTGAGGAGAGTTGCTAATACCTTAGCTTTAGAGGTAGCTCACATGGCTATCAATGTTTCCAAATTTACTAAAGCAACTGTTGAAAATATTACCCTTGAAAGGGATGAATTTAAGAACAAGTATCGTGAGCTACTCAGTGAGTATGATAATAGTCAGCAGAGGGTAGTTGTATTAGAGACTAAGTTGGAATTCTACAAGTAGAAGGAGTAAATGCAAAGAGATCAAGGCCAAGCCAGCTCAAGTCACCCACCTCCATGTTCTCCAATTGTATTCCCCCAATCATCACATCATGGTCAAGCCTTAGTAATGGTGCCATATATATTGGGACACGAGCCACTTTCAAATGAGGAATCAAGCAAACCAAGTCCTAGCTCATCTGATGAACCTACAAGGGAGTAGCTTCTTTTGCAAGTTGAAACATATAAGAAATTGTTGGAAAAGGCTCAGGACACAATGCATGAAAATATATCAAAGGTTTTTCATACTGTCTTGAGGCATCTAAATGAGAAGATTCATGCCAAACTGAATAATGTGCATGATAATTGCACCCTAATGATTCAAGCAATAGGGTTGTCCCAAAGAGATAAGGAGTTGGCCATACCAATCTTGAATAAGTGGATCCCAAGGGCTAAGAGATTGAACTTGATAGCAGTTGGAGCCAGCCAACATGAGGATAAGTACCCTAATGTACTTCCAACCTATACATTTGTGTGTGAACTAAGTTAGCAAAATTTTTAGGGATACATAGCCCCATTGGAGAAAAGAGAAGAGAATTAAAGGATCATTATGATTTGGTAGATTTATCACTGTTGCCATATATTCAACTCACTAGTGATGAATTGAAACAATTGGAAGTATGGAAAAGGGAGATGGAGTTATTGACTCCTAGGTGAATGAAATTTGTAAGGAAGTTGACATCAATACCTTTAATGACACTTTGGGAAAGTTTATGTTTATTATTAGCTTTCTAGAGGATTTTCACAAAGAATCCAACTCTGTAATAACCAAGGATTCCCCATATAGGAAGACGTTGGATGAAATCATCAATTTCAACTGGCCATTTGATGAAGAATATGAAGAATTGGGAAGGGTATTGGTTGGTCAATTGGGTTGGTAAACATGAATGTGAAACATACAATTGGTTAGGTATTGTATAGGTCTGGCTTAAGAAGTTGTAATGTATAAAATATATGTTTCACAATAAAATATCAACTATTAATGATGTGGAATGCTAACTGGGATGTTGATTCACTTTTTCTTTGCATCATTTTGTCATATTGCTTGATGAAATGGACATGCTACAATGAAGAAGATTATTCTTTTTGACATGTGATTTTGGAAGGAAAAGTTTCTCATTACAATGAATGTAAATAATCTTTGTCTCATGTGTATTCCCTCCATTTTGAACAATGCAAATATAATTGAATTAGGGAATATATATTCTAGCGGTCCAATTAGAATGTGGTGTGTGTACATATAGCCTGAGGATTTTTTTGCTCCCTTGTTCTATAAAAGGGAATTCAGGGCCATTTGTGCAGGTCTTTGGTTGAACTCTGGAACTGAACTGTGAAAATTAAGAACATAGATCAAATATGCTAAGTCTTTGTCTAATTCTTTGAGTCTAGATAGTAAATTTTGTCAAATGTATGGTTCCTAAGAATTTATGAATGATAATGGAGATTTTCCAAACCTATAGACTCTCCATTTTGGTTTTGTATTCAAATTATTAATGAAAATTCTAATAAGAGATCATTTCATTAATTGTCATCATTTTCATACTTTGATGTGTCTTGGTTTTAGCTCTGGTTCATCGAATGAGTTAAAATGCTTGAATCAAACCATAAATTTGTGTGCAAGGTCATTGGATATGATGAGTAGTCTTTAGAATTTGGATACACATTCATGAATTGCAAAGTAATATCACTTAGTTTATGGGTGTTCAAAATTAAATATACCTTATATTTCAATTTTCTTAGACTACTAGCCAGTAGATAATGGCACTGATCCTAACCCATTTAATTCTTTCTCATGGTTCCAATTACCCAACTTGAGAACAATCTTTTAAATAATCATTGATCTATCTTTAATTTGTGGTAATTTGTGTTGTTTTATATTCTTGGCTTAGGATGTATAATTCATTTAGGGAAATTCCACTTTCTTGGAAAATTTCTTCTTATTAGTCATTGGAGAGAATATATCTACTTGAATTTGCAATGTATACATGAATTTTCTAAAAGAATTATATAATATACATTGTGAGACCACCCTCACAGGTTTTGCAGAGCCTGAAGTGTAGGAGATAAAGCAATTGGTGTCATATCACATTTGTTGGCCACTTGTCTTGGATGTATTTGAGGATTGAGTTTGGAATACTCATAGGTAGCCAGTGAGACCTGATTGGTTAATTGAAAACAACCAATAGAATGGTGACTCTACTAGGGACATAAGTTGTATCATTATTATTTCTCTACAATGCCTTATCTTAGATCACTATTTTATATGATGATATTTACTTATAGAGTCAAGCAAATAGAAGCGTATGCTAATTTTAGCTCAATTCTTTATCAAACCTTTTCACATAAGTTCTCGATAGGATTTCCACCCATTTGTCTTCAAAGTTTTTGTTCAAAATTCATGCAAATGCATGTCATATTTGTCAAATTTTTTCTCAAGTTCTAAAGATTTGTTGAAATTTTGATAAAGCATAACAAAATTGCTACTAATTTGTCCCAAGGAATTTCAGTGGCCACTATGACATCTCTGCACCAGTGTGAGTTGGTATTTAAGGATATTAAAGAAGTAAAGAAGAAGAAAATTATAAAGAAACTAAAGAAGGAGATAAACACAAAGAAGACTCAAGTACAAATGAGAGGAATGTGAAGCCATACGAAGAAGCATCTAGAATAGAAGCTAGAAGGTGAACTACCTAAGAACACAAACTTACACGGGAAATGGATAAAGGAAAAAGATATAGGAAAAGGTAAGTCTACCCCTCATCCCACCCATGAGCATGAAATGCATTCCAATTATATTTTTGAATGTGAAAGGAATCTATTGTACTTTAGTGATAATACTTCTAATGAGAGGGGAGAGGTTTTTATGAAGTCTGTTATAAATGAGTACTCCTCAAACCCTAGCATGCAAGCCATGAAGAAGAGACAAAAGGATAGAATAGAAAGGGATAAAATACAAAATGATAATGCTAGTGCTAGGCATGCTAAATTCAAAGGATATATCACCCCAAATTCCCATACATATACCCCTATCCCTTCTGACTTTTTAACCAGAGAGGAATATTCTCATAATGTTGATCCCCACCAAGTTGAGACAAAAGTAGTATCTGATTGAGAGTCTAGTTTTCTAGATGAAGAAGAAGTGTTGAATGATGTGTATTTTCTCAATCAAAGAGCCTCTAAGTGAAATGAAAATAGAAAGAAGAGGGATGTGGAGAAGGAGAAGAGAATCAAGGTTGTTATGATGTAGAGGGATATATTGAGGAGAAAGGTTGAGGAGATGAAGGCCTTAGACAAATTGGCAGCCCAAGCTAACCAAGAGAATGACCCAGTTGTGTGAGAAACTATGGGAAAGATCCCTATAAACTCCTCAACTGATAATATTGTTGCAGGTCCACAAATTAATATTGCTGAAAAGACTTATATCCCATCTACTCCCCCTCACAAAAATACTAAGAGTGAATCCCATGATTTTTATAAAGGGAAATGACCTATGGGGGAGAGAAAAGTTGATGAAGGGGTAAAAATCAATGAGGAAGTTGCTTCCAAGAAGAATACATCAAAAGATGATTCTATCCCATTCTTGGATAAATTAATGAAAGAAAATGAAGAATTGGATAAGAAGATGAAGGATATGGAATTACTCGCTATAAACAAAGAAATGAAAAAGAAGCTTAGCTTCTTGAAATCCACATTGAAGGACTTTTTCCCTGAGACCCAAAGCCCTCATACTAATGACAAAACATCACCTACTGACAATCCCTCTAGTTCTTCCTCACAACCTGAAGATAAAGCTATAATAGTTCATTCCAATGATTAGCATGACTCCCAACACAGAAGGTTTGGACACAATAGTGATAGAAGGAGAGATAATGACAATCAAGATGAGGAGGAAGGACTTGCTAGTAGGAGATTGTTGCACATTGATAGGTATAGGCAGCTATGTTTTAAAAATATTCTAGGATACCCAAATCTAGTACTAGATAATTCCAAGAAACATGTACCCAAGTTTACTGGCAACAATGCTCTCAGTGGTGAGGACCATCTCAAGGATTTTCAGATTTTTTTAGAAGATTTTCAATTATGGGATGAAGATTGGCTATGAAATACTTTATGCAATCCCTAATGAAGGATGCAAGAGATTGGTAGATTTCTAGATGCAAGCACTGATTCCAAGGATTCATTCTTTTGAATCTTTAAAGAGCAATATGGTGACCAAACCAATCCATGGTTTAGATTGAATGCGTTTAATAACATTACAAAAGAGCACAATGAAATGGCTAATGAGTTTAATGTGAGATTCCAAAAGGAAATGTATAAATTCCTGGATGCCTAAGGCCCAATGAAAGGGCATGTTTAGTTGTGTATTGTAATGCATATGACTCTAAGATGTGTTATCTGCTTGGAGATAAGAATCCACCATCCCTAAGGGAAGCCTACAAGATGGTGGTAAACATTGAAAACAATGGAATGAAATCTAGTAAATTTCGTAGAAGGAATGACCCTAGGCCTTCTAAGAATTCAAAAGCTCAAAATGAGAAAGCAATTAAAGTTGCAGCCCCAGATGAAAAGCTGGATCAAGTCCTAAATTTATTGTAGAAGTAGGCAAAGAATGATAAACCTTGGTTCAAGAGGAATGAGAGGCCCCCAAGACTTCAAGATTATCCTTACCATACTAGTTTGCATAATGGAAGTCTAGTTCAAAATAATCCAAAGAAATTTCAGGCTACACTCGATCCTTTACATAAAAATACTACAAATTTTGTTAAAGACTTACCATGGTGTGGAGTGTGTGAAATGCCTCACTCATCACAACAATGTGAAGTTGCAAGGTCCTTGGAAGAAACTCAATATGATAAAAAAGAGTCTAATTCTCCCCATAATCTAAATGACACTGTAAATGTATTCATGACTAGGTCAGGTTTGGAATGTAGTGATTACTCCTCAAGTGATGATGTTGACACAAATGGTGTAGATATGCAAATAAGGAAATAGAGAGATATACAATTGCATTGGCTGCTAGAGGTCAGGAAAGAAGTGATCTCCACCTGAGGAATAGGTTGGTGAATGGAAACCAAGGCCACCTGAGAGACATATTCATTAAGGAAAATAGTGCAAACAATAAAGGAGTTAAGATTGAAAACAAGAAGGAAGATACCAAGCCTAAGGAAGATAAATAAATGAGAATTTGGGCAAAGAAAGGAAACAAAGCAAAGGTTACTGTTGAAGCTACACACTAGGATATGAAAGCCAAAGACTTGAAGCCTATTGTTGAAAAGATTGATAAGCAAACTAACAAGGTGGTAACTTAGGAAATAATACTTCCTAAAGTACCAAGTTACTCCCCCATTGACATGTTTCAGGGTTTTTTCTCAAGTTTAGGTCACAATACCATTTCTAGAAATGATGAGGATTAATGAGCACAAAGAAAAAATGGTAGCCCTCATTAATAGCATTGCTAGTAGTAGCAAAAATAAAATAGAGGTTGATGTACCTAAGACAAGTGTCAAGAAAAGGATAGGGAGGTAGGAGAAATAATTAATGAGAACCTTGAGATTTATGTAGGAACCACCATCACTACAAATCCTAGTCTTGTCAATCCTTTCTTTTTGAGCCTAATCATTGATGGGAAAATACTCAAAAATTATATGATAGATTATGGTGCTTCAAATAATGTTATGCTAGTCAGGATAATGGGGGAAATGGTCTTGAAGGTAGATAGAACTTATGGAAAATTCTATTCTATGGATTCTAGAGAGGTCCCTATTATAGGGGTGATTCATAAGGTCCCATATAAACTAGTTGTCTTTCCTCAAAAGGAGCTAATCATGAGTGTTATAGTAATTTTGTCCTCTCTCTATCCATTCTATCCCAAAGGCATCAAATTACTCAATAGTGTCCCAAAATTCATTCCTATATTGTCTCAACCTTTTGTCCTTAGTAACAAACCTAGATCTAACTTGGGAAACTACTAGCTCAAAATCCCTAAATAATTTTAATAATTTTATCCTATGTTTGGAAGCTAACTTCAAACCAAGTAATAAAGAATCATACTCAACAACATTATTCATACATGCAAACTACAACAAAAAGGAGTACTTGAAAGTATTACCTTGGGGAGAAATAAGAATGACCCCAACACTTGAGCCTTCCTTTCAACAAGCTCCATCAAAATACAGAGTCCATAGAGTATCCTCCTGTGGTGTCTGCAAGACCTCTCTAACAATTGGTGGAGGCTTAGCCTCCTCCTGCTCTTGTTTCAACTCTTCCACATGAAAGATATCTATACTAGTATCCACAAAATTAATTATTGGGAGTTCCTCTGGTTCTTCAATATGCTCAATCATATGAAAAAATCTTGATTCTCTAGTAATTTTAAATCGCTATCTTTCTCATTGCCTTGAACATGTTTAGAATTGATCTCCTTAATATTTATCTTTTCCTTTGACAAAATTTTTTCCAAAATTATCTTAGTTTCACTGATAACAACATCAGTGTCACCAATCATGAGTTTATTTACTCTTGAATTGCTTATGAATTCCTTTTTAGCTTTTTGAAGAAATAAATCCATTTCTTCAATTGTCATTTTTGGGCACAAATTGGCAAGAACTCTTTTCCTCAAATTTTCTTCCTATTTTCTAGCACTCTCTCTCCTCAATTCCAAAGCATCATACAGATGGATTCATCAAAAGTCTCATACAGGTCACACAGTGGCATGAGATTTCCATCTTTTACTGCTGCATTCACAACTTTCTCCACAGACATACTAGACTTGTCAACTTTGGTCTTTTTCTTTGCTTCTTCACCTTTGTCAAAAGGTTTTCTCTTGTTCAGTTTGACAACATGAGTCCTAGTAGCTTTAATCTCTCTTACTACTTCTTCTAAGTCAGTTTCTTCCTCTTCATCTATAGATACAACTTTGTAAGTTCTTGAGCTTTTATTCTTCTTCCTTCTTCTGGAGGCTTCGACTTGATTTTACTATGCTGTAGGGGAACTCCCGGTAGATCTAGTGTTAGAAAAAGATGTTCCTGGACCAACTGATTCTCCCTAAATTATTTCTTCTTAGTTTCTTTAGCTTCATCTCTTTGCCTTCTTATTTCTTTCAATTTTTCTATTAGAAGACCCATACTCTCTACAAAAGCTTCTATCTCTTTTCTTACCTTTATGATTTCCATGGGATTTCTCAATTTTGAATGAACTTGTAAGCTTTTCTTTGCATAAGTACCAAACCTTTCTTCACCCTAATCTAGTGGTGAATTTAGCAAGTGTTCTGCATACATCCTTAGAATGTTTTCATCTACTTCATAACCCACAGGCATGATCCAAACTATTCTAGGATAAAAAGCTTCCATATGACACTGGTTAATGTCTATCATGAAGCATATAGTGTCTTTATACTGCTCCACTATTGTAGTGGGAATTCTCTCTCTGGCATGCATCAAGTTTTGAAAATTTCTAAAATGTCCCCACAGGATTGTGTTGTGGGTATGTTGATCACCAAGTTCACATAACATATCCTAGATCTAAACAACTACCAGCATATCATTACGCCATTGAACTTTACTAACTCTCAGTACATCAACCAAGAAGTGAAAATATAGATAGATCAGTAGGTTTCTAAACTTGAATAAATTTTTCTTGTCCTTTTTTATTTTTCTTAGATTCTCCAATAGTTGACCTCTGAGCAATTCACATAGATCATAATCTACATTTTTTTTAATCATTTTATATGTTGCATAGATGGCTATGTTAGATACAGAATTATCCCAACTCGAGTGGTAAATCTTGTAACCTATAACCATAGATGAAAACTTTACATCCACTACAACAATATCATCGATTTTCATTTCCCTTCTATCCCAATGCGAGCCAATCACTTTGGTAACCTCATCATTCTTCACTGACTTCAAAACTGGAATTCTACCAGTGGAATTTAAGCCTTTAACTACATAGATAGCTTCCTTGGAGATTTTGAATGGCACTTCCAGCCGCATGAACTCATCATGAACACAACTTAGTATATATTGAACCCACCCATCTTCTTCAAATATAGGAAATTTAGCGAATTGCACAAATTTCTTATCTTCTAGGGTTTTGAATTCTAGTTTCACAATAATGTCTTCTTGAAATATGTGATGAGAATACAATTCCAATAACTATGAACTACCCAAATCTTCAATATTTGTGTGCACATATGCCCTAATATCTTCAATATGCAGAACTCCATACGACACCAATGAAAATGCACCTAAGGGATCTGTATCTACAGACTTATACATATTCCATTTGAATTTTGGACATGGCCTATCCTTAACTTTGACTATCAGAGGAGTATACATAATTGCGAGCACAAAAATTTACAGGGTTTTGCAATAACTACCTTTTGGAGACGAAAAAAAATTTGATCGCAAATTCTCCTCTATGCTTGAATCTCTCTCAATTTGGAAATGATCACTTCAGAGCTCTCCAAACCTCTTTCCTCAATATGCAATATGAAAAATGAGGGTGGAATCCATTCTTTTATTTTCCTTGAACCTAACTCCTTAATTTTTCAATAAATTCCCTTGCCTTAACTCGACTAGTTTTCTATCCTTTATGTTCCAGGGTAGATAATTCTTATGAGGATCTCTAATATTCTTCTCTAACACCTTAGATTCAATTCACAATGTCTAGGAAGTATCAAATTTCATACTCAACTCATCCAAATTCCAGTATCAATCACTTGTAGGGGGTTTAGGAGTTTTTCTTAATAGCTCCCCCTATGGCAAAGGCCTGAAATTAATTTCCTGAGGTATTACCAAAAGTGG